>DWUN01000524.1:0-21934 GCA_018249975.1 Passova gellias
AAAAAAGTTTCATCAACATCCGTCCAGTAGTTTTTGCGCGAAAGCCGGACAACAGACAGACAGACAAAAATTTCAAAATCTATTTTTTTGGCTTGTGTTACTTGTATGAAGACCCATAGGGGTATTTTTTTCAGTTTCTATTCAATGTACAGAATTGAACTCTTCTACAGTTTTTTTATATGTATAGACAGATGTATAGATAAGATATGTATTATTAATTATTATTTCCTTTTATATTATATACATGTTCACAAGTTTTTATTTTCATTTTATGCTACAATTAAGATTTTTTAAGACTAAAGCAGCCATTTGATTTATTTATTTACGCATAGATGCTTGCAAGGATTAAAAGAAGGCAAAAGAATTTTTGGCTTTGTATGAAATTATAAAGAGTAAATGAACAAACATCTATAGTTTCAATTATTGTGTAAGCAATGGTATACATAAACTTTTTAAACAACAATAGACCGATTGAATATATACCGTATTGGAAAATTTTCAAATCCTTAAAATACGGAAGAAAGTGGCTGCAACGATAATATTGTCTTATAAGAAGCGTATATATGTAATATAGGTATGTAACAATCTAAATCAATATTTGATAGGGTTTGACGTCAACGATAACGGCACTTGTTTGCAATTATTGCGGCACGCCCATTGCACGGTGGCACCCGCGTCCAAATACAGACAATCACCACGAAAAACTATTTACACATACGTGCCCATTCCACTTTGGAAGGTAAAAACTTTTAACGACAGCAAATCTAACGAGCACGACAACAGCCGTCACGAAGACAATCAAACACAAACAATATGAGGTGATTGCAGTATTTAATCAGTATTTATAACTTTCCCTCGCAAACTGCACCATCTATTTTCGTGGCGGGTTGATATTTGCCGAAGATACCATCCGGAGGAACACTGGAAGGTTGTTTGTCGAGTGATCTGATCCTCGTGCAAACTTCAGAGATACGCGCGCTTAGTTCCACGTATATAACATCGCATCACACGATATTACCTCATTAGGACTACCGTAACGTGAGAATGCTGGCAACTCGGCTAATGTTACACGACTTCTATATGGACGTACGGTTTTTGAATAAAAATGGTGAACAGTAAAACGGACGTGGAGGCCTCGGCGGCGAGGGAGGAGATACCGCACGACCACCTCTACAAGGTCACAGGCCTGTCCTCCAGCAACTTGGAGAAATTGGCACAAGGTACAATAATCACCCTTTCTCTCGGTTATATAATTTTAGATGTACATATGTTAGTGTTTCTGTTTTTATCTAGTAATAACTGGTCAATATTCGGCGATCATTTAAAAGAAATCATCAATGACGATTTAGAGTAGTTCAGCGTAGACAATATTTTCGCTATCACATACCAAAATCATTTATCAAATCTGACTATTAGTCTCAGAGATTAAAAATTTCAAACAAATAAAAAGTTCAAGCTTCAACACTACTTAAGTATAATATTCTAAGACGTTTAATTGCATAAATATGGGTAGGATTTAAAAAATTTACGGTATCATTTCTTTTTCTAAATCCCTTATACAGACTAACAAATGAATACATAGATTAGTTATGTCTGGAAATGCGCGTTTGTTCTAGGGCAAGGCCAGCAAGCTTTCCGTGTGCCCTCATTTACAGCATTCATTGCGATTCTTCGGAAATACTGAAATGTCTAGAACTGACCTGTTCTCTATAAATAGGACAGTAATTCGGCCTGCCACGATTTGTGTGTGTTTGGTAATTGAGAAAAAAATATTTTGCCCTATTTAGAGACCAGTTATGGCAACCTTTATCTATGAGTTATTCCAGCCTCAACGGAACATACTGAGGATTAAATCATATATAATAATAAATTACTAGAGGATAACGCGAATAACCGCCGCTATCCCCTTCTATGTATTTTGGAATTAAATAGTTACTATTTAAAAGTTATGTAAACATCCTCGCCTTCAGAACTAGAAAAATATCAAACAAACCTGTCTCATTTTACCCACCTAGACGTGGGATTTCTGAAAACACGGTATTTTTGGCTGCTACGTCATAAATGGAAGCCGTTATTCAAAAATCACGTGTTTCTGTAGCGATGACAAATCAGTAAGTCTACATAATTAGTTTTATATACATAGATACTAGTATATAGATTAAGTAATGACAAAGTTGAGTATTGTTTCACCAACCCGAGCTGAGTCCTAGCGAGTAGAACAACCTTGATGACGATGGCAAAATGTGAAAAAAGCTTGTTAAGACCACAAGTGATAGAAGTCTCTAGCGTACCCGTATGAAACACAGGTGTGATAATAAATAGGAAACTTTAATTACAAATAAAATTTATTAGCGATTTCGTGATCGATAACACAATTAATATTTAACTGATATTGCGATAAGGGTAAAGAAATGGCAGCACCTACGTAATTCAGCCCTGTGGGGTGTATCGTGGTCACGAATCTTTGTTATCTATTAGTTGTAAATTTCATTATTTCTACTTAGAAATAAGATACTTCGCTGGAGTCGTCCTTTCTAAGTGTGCATCTCAAAGACATTCCAATAATATCATTGTAACGATCAAAACAACGTACGTCTCACAGAAGTCTGCTTATAACTAAAATTTTGGACTATTGCCAGATCGGTAAATCCTCTGGAACTTAACTGAAAGAAATTAAATAGGAAATAAAATAGGTACATGGAAAGTATACGATTTTAACGAGTATTATGCATATATATAAAATTGAATGTTTATCTGTTAGTAACACCGAAAAATATCTGTGTTATATATTTTCCTTCTTCTCTTCTCGTTCATGTACCCGTGAAGTAATTCAGAGACTGCTATTACAAAGGGTTGTAGCAGCTGAGAAACAGTCTGCGGAGTAATGAACAATACATAACAATTCGCAGCAAAAGCTCCGTAAACGTAAACAACATTGGGCAAGATCTTTTCACTTCACGCGAAAAATCTTTCTACAATTCGCGGTCAATCCGAAACACGTCACAGACTGGTCTGGTTATATCCCGAATATTGGCTACCTGCCCATTTTTGAGCTCCTCCGGACGGGTAATGTCACTTTGTTTTATAGCTCGTAAGGCCACGCCATCGGCAATTGCGTATTTGCGGACAATTTCGCGACCTTCACACTCGCGCCCGAAAGAATGCGTATTAAAATGGAGGGGAGGAATTAAAACAAACGATTAAAACAGACGGTTCAAGTCAGTTAATTATCTAGAAAACTGAAGTATTAAAGAACATTGTTTATTCTGGAAAAGGACTAAGTAACAATTATTATGATGATACGTGTAAATGTTTTTCAAATCTCGTTATCTCGTGGAATATGATTATAATATGATTTATAAATGCATTGGCATAAACTGTACACGTACAGAATTACATATTGCAGTATTTGCAAGGTACAAATAACAATTTTTGAGATCAAAGTGTGAATCTACAATACAATATTTTGACATAGGGTAATTTATAAACAGGACATAACAGAAGAAATCAATTCAAATCTTTAACGATAAAGATTAAGAGAATATGATGGTTTTTGCAGAGCCCGAAGCAGACTTCGAAACGGCGATCGCTGCGACGGGCTACGGGCGGTTCAACATGGCCCTGATGCTGTGTACGCTGCCGGCCTTCTGGAGCGCGGTGTCCGTCACCAGCTCCACCTCGTACATCTTCACCCGCGCGCAGTGTGACATGCAGCTGCGCCTGCTCGACATGGGCACTCTCAATGCCATCACTTATGGAGGTTGGTTTCTATAACGTCTTTATAAGCTTTCAAGTTCTGTTTAAGTTTCAGTCTTCTTACGATTAATACTTTTAATGTTCCGTTCCTGAACACGGGTTACTTTCGTAATGTAAAGTTTTAAAAGAAAAGTCTACCAAGCTGGCCACTTGATGGTTGGCAGATTTCACGTGCCTTTGAGAACATTATGGAAAACGCAAAGGTACAAAGATTTCCAGTGATATTGAATCTTAAAGATGCACGCTTCAGTCAGAATGGCGTGCCAGCATTGCAACCCCGACCCCCGCAGCGAGAACCCCATATAAGCCTTAGCTAAGACTGTCACTGCAGTGTCTATTTAAAGATATCTGGCAGTGTTTTTAAAGATGTGTATCTTGTAAAAGCTGACTGCGAGTGGACAGCTTAATCTCGATCACTGAACTGATTATACTGCTACGAAATGTGACGAAGAATTTTATGTCACCATGACGTAGACATAAAGATGCGTCCACAAGGATTGTTCAGTTCAGGGTATTTTAAAATCTGAATCGTGATTTCAGTTATTTGACCAGGCATACTAAATTCAGCCTCTATCAGACGTCTAATCTGATTGTACACAAATCTAATGTATACCATTAGATGAGTGAGAAAAGCTAAGTAAATTTCAAAAAGCACAGTCAACAGATGGGCCAATGACCGCTCGTGGCAAACCTGTATCTACAAATCTCACTGAAACGTATTCAAAATCAAAATTTGAATGGGCAGGGGTTGTGTGAAGATTATGAGTATAATAGACACACATACTCGTAAACATTTGCACAACTTTTGTTACTTTTATGCATCGGAGATGCGAGTGCTTTCATCCGTCACGGTAAGGAATTTCATTGCAAAGTAAGCCTGGTTTAATTCTTGTTCATGAACATCTATTTCGCGCGCCATTGTTCATGTATACACGGTCTTAGTCGTTAAAGTAATTCTCCTCCTCCAGCGCGATAAGAATAGCCGAAATAAATATTTAACGAACGATATTATTTACGCAAAAATATTTACTGGTATATTAAAGACAATTCCTTTTGCGCAAGTCATACATATTACATTGTGACTATAAATAGCACAGTACAAATGATAATATGACCCATAATAAATATGCCTATATATTCCGTCGTCTTCAGACGCTCGCCACGGGTATTAATAATTAATGATTAATGGACTGGATCGATGATTGATTGATGGCATTTGCGCGTGTGATTCATTTTATTATTATTTATCTTCTTTTTTGAAGGAATAAAGCTTTTTATTACCATCACCATTTGTTGGATGATTAGTCGACCTGGCACATGGTTTGAATATTTTCTGATAACGGCACGTTTATAAGATACTTAAACGATTTTGAGAACATTCCTCCGTCACGCGACTATTCTGCCGATCAATATTTGTGCAGATGTTACCCAGGTTCCTCACACCGAGACAAACAGACGAATCAGATCATGTTTACTGATAGATAAGTTTGTTCCAACTTGTGTATATTTACTCGTAACAAACAACTAGTGCCAGCGTTGTTTGTTTCCCATGACGCTATTCAAAATTCTTAGAATAATATGCACAAAATAGTAAAGAATACCTCTATAGTATGATATGTGAAACGTTACTGAAAATCCATACCTTAGCATCTTTTTCTTTGTATACGCAAATTTTTAGGCGAGGTAACTTCACAGCAGTATTTACAATTTTGGTATTTCCATAAACGTCGAGGCTACGAATATAGCCGTCTTCTTTCTTTTTGTCCAGGTATGATCTCGTCAGCTATGGTGTGGGGCTTCCTGTCCGATACATTGGGCCGTAAACGCATCCTAATCTGGGGTTTTCTAGGGTCAGGCTTGGTAGAGATAGCGGCTGCAATGAGCCAGAACTTCACTATGCTTCTCATCACGAGGTTCACGTCCGGCTTTCTGTAAGTATTGAGCTATAAGAGATTTATTAAAGTTATCTTACTGACGCCCATCCGTTCCATAATCCCATCCAACATTTTCTAGAATCAACTGCTGGATACGTCCACCTGGCCGTAATAGACTTTACTCTCTTACAAAACTATGTTTTTTAAAACCATAAACAATTTGGAAATTTCGATATTGGACATACTTGGATCTCATTTGTAAAATTCATAACCTCCTTGTACTTTGTCGAAGCGCAAATGAGACATGGTAGGAATTTAATAATCAATGAACATGTTCCAGGTTCAACGGGCCCTTCGCAGTATTGATCTCGTACTTGGCAGAGCTGCACCGCACGGAGCTTCGCGCGCGGGTCATCTTATTGACGAGTCTCTTCTACACCTTCGCCAACACCACGCTGCCGCTCCTAGCCTGGGCCATTCTGACAAAAGATTGGGAATTTGTTCTATTCGGAAATAAAATTGGTAAGTCTATGCTATTACTTAATAAATTTATTACTTAAGCTTTCCATGTTAAATATTAACTCGGTATTGCTTAATGACCTAGTGATATTTTTTGAACCAGCTATTGAGAGAACATCACACTCAATTCAGATAAAAAAGTTGGGTTTCTTGGACTCTATAGGATTTAATTATAAGTCCAGTCGTTGGGATCCCTAATGATAATTTACCCTGGACAATTTATGTTATTGGCACGAGCATTTAACACACATTAAAATTGACTACATTTACAAAATGCTACTTATTTATGTATGTCGTATTATCTAACTCATTTACTTTAAATGTGATATTCCAGGAAGCATTTGCTTTTACATGACATGGAGATATACCCTTTTACAGTGATACATTCATGGAACCTGTTCCTGCTGACGACGGCGCTGGTGCCGCTCCTCACCGGAGCCACCTTCCTCTGTCTCCCGGAAAGCCCTAAGTTCCTAATGTCTCGCGGCAGGAACGAAGAAGCCCTGAATATCTTTCGGACCATATACAGACTGAATACCGGGCAGCCCGCTGAAAATTATCCGGTATTTTTTTCCTACTCGTACAGTTACTATCTCTGATAAATTGACAGACAGTTTCAGTAGAAACTTAGTAAATTATTTTATTTAGACATTAATTTATAAGAACGTTTTAAAACAATTCTTTGTAGACACAAGGTAATTACCACATAAGCCATTAAATATTTTTCTTCTATGTAAATGATTCTAATTTTCTTATTGAAGGTGACAAGATTAGTTGCAGAGAAATCAGAGCAGCAAGGCCGGGGAATGGAGGCTTTGAAAGGAGGCTGGGCTCAGCTGGCGCCGCTGTTCAAACCGCCCCACGTCAAGTGGTTAATCCTGATCTGTTTTATACATCTCGGTTGTATGTTTGGGTAAGAGATATTTGAATATGTTATGTTAAATTGTTATAATTACGTTCTTATGATTTGCCATCTTAACTAACCTACCAAACCAAAGGTAGACTGTTTTCTGTATTCACGTTTAAGTATAAGATGAATATTAGAACGAAAACTGTCTGTTTTTCTACAATATATTCGTATAATATATTAATTTCCTGAATTGTATTACTCCGTTTTAGCTCAAACACGATCCGCCTTTGGTACCCGCAACTGGCAGCCATGATAGGCTCGGGCGGCAACGTCAGCCTGTGCTCGGCCATCGCACCCCCTCCCGCCACCGACGCCGTGGACATAGCCTGCACCCCCATAGTGACCGACATGCTCACGTACCTGCAGAGTGCCATCGTCGGCGCAGGCTCCGTGCTCACTTACGGAATCGGAGGCGCATTAGTTAACAGGTAACGCTAAACAACGTAGTTTCTTTACATTGTATTAGCTTATAGTTTGCTTTGAAAATCATTGTTTTCTACTTATTGTACCCAATGCTGACTGATGCCTGTAGCTGTTTCAACTAAAATTAAAATATGGTTTTCCCATGCTTGCTATGGAACGCAATGCTCGGTATGACAGAGGTTAGGTTTTTGCCTAGCATGCCGTATTCTCTTATTTTAAAAGAATGCAGGAATTTTTTTGTCAACGGTTTTTTTCCCGGTCACTACATCCCAAGCTGCAAAAAAAGCCGATGAAAGATATCGATAGAAATGATGAACGATGAAAAAAAGATAGGCGATAAAAAAAAAGAAACCTTGAATTTGCAATGAGATCCAAAACACACTATTAAAGATTGATTCTACAAAATGATCTCTCAGATGTGGCAAAAAGCTGGTGGCAGCATTCTGCGGTGTTACCAGCGCGGTGGTGATCGTCCTGCTGCCGTTGCTCGGGGACGGATCGTTCACGGTGGTCGCCATGGTGACCGCCGCACTCGCCTTCACTTCGCTATGTGGCGCCTCGCTGTCCAGCATCTGTGTGGATTTGTTCCCGACTTCCCTCAGGTAGGTGCAACATTGTTGTTTAGAGTACTCACACAGATGGCGCTGAGTATTGTATGATCAACGAAGTATACTTGTAGGGACATGCGATGTTTTTTTGCAACAATTTACTGAGGTATTAGAGTAAAGGTATAGAAGGTAGGTAAGAAGAGGTAGATATAGAAGAAAGGGTATTAGAATGCAAAAAGTATTTCTAAAATTTAGTTTTTTATTTACAGAGTAATGGCTATGGCTACCTTCCTAATGTTCGGAAGACTGGGCACGATATCTGGGACAGTCATTTTCCCGGCACTTATAGACTATGGTTGCTTACCACCTTTTATCACCATCTCTCTTGTATTAGCCGGTAAGAAAATTTTCCTAGTTTACTGCTATCTAGCGGGTGACATTCGTACTTTTCTGACGCGAACATAATATTAAATCGGTTATCCATTGACTCGCTACCTTAATATGTCTATATTCCGCTAGATGGCACTGTACAAAATGGAACATTAAACATAATGTTTGACAATTCCTTTTATTTTTCAGCATGTGGAGTATTATGTATCCTTGTGCCAAATACTACATTAAAGAAGTTAGAATAAACAAAATTAATTTATTGATAGAAATACTTGTCTGTAATGTAAATATTGTCTTGCGTAATTTTTTTGTTAGCAAAGTCTTTGTAAATAAATGTAGAAGCCGGGATGAAAATAAACTGCAGTAATTTAAAAATATTCTCTTTCTTTATTCATAATTTATAGTAACCTAATCTCATCCGTCTCAGTCAGACTCACAACTTAACCATTATTCGGCGAATCATGGAGAACTGTCGCTATCTACAATATATCTTTATTAATTACAGCTTTCCACATATCTTTACAATGTATATTCAATTTAAATCTTGTCACTATAACTTTTAATCAAGAAAATTTGCAGGGATCCAATAACAAAAAAGCTTTATGTAAAAGATAATTAAAAATATAAGAACGAAATAATAATTACAGTTGTTCTTTTTAATTGAAATAAAAGTTTTTAGGTACTGGCCGAATAACGAATTATTTATTATCTGTAAAAACAGAAATATGAATACATTTTATATACATTGTCAAAATATGTTAGGTTTAATAAGGCGCTAAATCAGTCTAATTCGATGACTAAACAGCGGTATATAATACAAAATCCAGAATAAATACGTTATACAAAGAGTGGTGGATACATGTATAACTTACATTATGTACGTAAATCATGTTGATATTTGTTTGACTTTCGGGTGACTGAACTATTGCACAAACAACTTGACAGATTAGAAATAAATAAGCAAATATTGACCACAAAGTATACAAAAGTTCACATAGTCGTAAAGCGATTTGATCGCGCTAATAAAGTTTGATTACAATAAAAATCAGGAAATCGTTTTTAATAAACACTGTAACCTGTAAATGACGGGCGGGTCGACGGCATGTGAGCGATTATACTTCATATTTGTAATTTATAAATTTTCGCTTTATCCATGCAAAATTAGTTCGATTAAAAAAACGAAATAAGTATGAAATTTTATATGAACTTTATACTTAATTGAAAATTGTTGCTATAATAAGCATCGGAAAATAGATAGATATTTCCATTAAAATCAATTTTGAAACAGTTGCATCGACATTTTAAGCGGCATGATAAAGTTCAATGGTCCAATTTTAAAAAAAGTATCTAAAGTGAACTGGCCACTCGACCAGGATCCCAACGCGTGAAGACAAAGCCAGCAGGTACAGACTAGATTGAATGGCTTATTGTCAAGTCGACTCACTTTGTCCCAGCGATACTCTTAAATTCGAGCTCGTTAACATAATTTATAATACATACATAGGTTATATATATAATGTATATGCTTACTCGTATAGGCCAGTGAAATTGACTGTATTACCCTAAATAGACTTTGAATTCTATTTATATATTACATTTGAATACAACACAAGGCACAAAGTTTATAACTCGGTCTAAGATTTACACCTATCTAGAATCGTTGCATTGCACGAGCGACCGTGAACTGCATTCGTCGTAATGCACCACGATTTTTATTTTAAATCGATTGCACTATTACATTTACGAATGGTTCGTAAATTTGACAGATCTCTTTCGAATTAACAAAAAAAAAAGCTAAAGTATTGTATTATCTGTTGTTGTTCCCATAACACGTGAGATACGTTCAATAACCCTTTTATTGAAGTCGGTTAAAATGCTTTTCACACAGCCTTCTTCGTGTCAAAATTCCCAACTCTCGATACAAAATTACATCATCGTCGTAATAATAATTTTTTGTACAAAAAACCGAAACGCTAGACTAACCTAAACAATTACATCCTAGGGTAAGGCATACTTCATAATTATAAATAGTTAATTACAAATATTTATAGTACATATAACCATCTATGTACAGTATCCCGTAATGTTAAAGCCGAGGTCTATACATTCTATACATCAGATGAATTGTACACGTGACTAACGGATTGGACACTTCGTGCGCCTCTTGGAGCGAGTATACCTACAGTTTACCTGGTGAACAAATTAAATTTTATATACAACTATAGATAAATATCTACGTGTTATTGAAAAGTGTAGGGAAAGAACTGTGTTCGCGCTAAATTAAAAAAAAAACACATGTATACCCGTTCCAAGGACCAAACGTGGACAACATTCCTTAGAATTAGAGATTATCAGATAAAAAGGTCGAAAACATGGCTACAGTTAACAAAAACCTACAAAGAATCATTATAAAAATTACACAAATACCTATAATTTCTTTTTGTCTGTTTTGTTTTATCAATTTGTTTCCTATAATGTGTTTCGCATAGCCGTGCATTTTCGATCCATTTTACCTATTGGACTTAATCTCTTACATACGAACCTACCGAATACGCTCTCAACATCATAATTGGATACCCCAATTAAAACAGAACGCGTAGAAACATCACCTTTCTGCAAAACTGTCTTGAAAATAAATAATAATTAATATACATTTGAAACATTTTGTGACTGTTATATTATGTATGATATACAACCGGACACACGGTTCGGGTGCGTTTATAGACAACACTGTTATCCGCGCTGTATGTACTACCATCTGTATGAACACACATATGTGTGGTAATGTACTGAAAAAGGACGCGCGAAATATGACAATGACTGAGGACTCATTCCAAAGTCGAAAATTCGAAAATCGAAAATCGAGCATTTTAATTATGAATAAATACATTTATTATGCAAATATTAAATACCAATTAGGTACCACAAATGTCTGTTCGAAAACCCATAAGTATGTAGGAAGTGGTCATATGAAATTGAAACTAAAAAATTCAGACTTCACCGACACAAGCGGTCGGTAAACCACAACTTCAGGTTCGTTAATCCCAAAAAAAATCAATAATAATAGTAAAGTAGCAATTTACACGCATACAATTTTCATTACATTCCACGTTTCTGTATACATTGCTTTGAGAGAATATGTGAACACCTCTCAAAACACTAATTGGTATTTGTAAAACTGGTGTTACACAAATATCAATCAAAAATGGCGTTTTAGTGTGGCACGTGTCTGTGTCTTGACTCTTCTGATCAATAGAGTCTCACTTCGACAAATAAGTGACTTTAGAACTGCTCATTTTTAAAGCAGCATTAAATATCGCAATAATAAAAACATTTTGTTTACTGTCAACTGTCATTTTTAGCTGTATCGATCTAGGGTTGCCATGTGAAGAAGAGTTGCCACACCAAATATGGCGATTTTTGTTAGATGATTGCGCTATAGTTAAATACAATTGAAGACGAACATAACAGCTCAGTGACATTTACGGGCACATAAAATTATTATCACCAAAAAATTGATACACCATTTCTTTGCCACAGAGTATAAAGTGGTCCAATATATTTAAAAAATGTTTTAATAGTTTGTTCGTATTAAAATGTCTATACACTTCACTTTGGTCCTTTTTCCATTATTATCACAGTTATGATGCTGTTTGATTTCGTAAGATGAAATCGTTTAGAAATCGTCCCCGTTTCCGATCCCGATCCCGTCGCTGCGAATTTTCTGTTGTCTTAAATTTCGGGACGACTTAAGTAGGTATTATACTTGCAGCTTTTTAATTTGGCTTTTCTACTGCCGGGAGAATTACGTCCCACCACGAACACATCGAAGAGGGTGTGTGTAGCCAATATTTTATGGACGTTTGAATATGCCTTCTATATTACAATTCTTCTCAACCTCGGTCGTGTCTCATATCCAATAATATCCTTTTCTTGACGAGATCAAACAGTACCACGCACGAGCACTTTAATTGTCTTTGCGTCAGCTCGGCGGCGCGAGCAACACCTCGAGCCAGCACGGACACGCCGTCACGTCCCGCCGCGAGTACTTCGGCCCCCAGCCTTTTGCGAACGATATCCGCACCGAGCGAGGGTCCACCGGCCCCACGTGGGGCAGCGACACGGCGGGCGGAGGGCTGGCCGGATTGAAAATGCACAGGCAGTGCCCGGGAGCGACCCGCCACACGAGCAAAGCCTTCGCGGCGGCCGCGTCCAGGGCCGGCGAGCTGACGAACACGGGCTCCTGGCTTCGATTGTAAAGCCACACTCCGTCAGACTCTAGGGACAAGGTCACGCCCAAACCGATTTTGGCTCGGGTTTTCCGCACCTGAAATAACAAAGAATTTTCATAAGGAACAAAGTTGATTTAAGTTTGAGACGACTTGGCGTAACAAAATTTTGTTTCGATTAAGTGTATTGAATTATTTTTGTTTAAGAAATGTAATTCTACAATAGTGTACAACTTTTCGGTATAATATGTCGCGCGGGACAAAATGCTCAATGTTAAGTTTTGTCCAGATTGCAATAATACTTTTGAGATTTATACCTTTATGACTAGATAAAGTTCTAATTATTAACGTTTACAGAAACTAGCTTCAAGATAAGTGACTTGACTGACGCAACCACATAACAATTCACCGTAACAGTGTTCCGGTGATACATATTTCTAATGGAGTATCGACAAAGGAACCGATTAAAATTTTAATATTAGCCTTCCCATACAAACATTGAACCTACTAAGAAAATATGAGATAACATCGACTTCTAACTATTAGTCTTATAATTGCAAAAAGGAATAACCATAGGAATGTTGGAATGGGACTGTCAGAGTCAGTTTCCTGTCCTGTCCTAATATTCCATCCTAGTTCATGCATATACGATTTTATTAGTATTCTTATGTCGAAAGCTCTAAACACGCAAACAACACCTCCATACACTAAGCATACCCAGAAGATAATGAGAGCCAGTGCAAATACATTGGCGATGTAAGAAGCGGTACTTTAGAAGCGCTGACGCGTCTCTTATCATCATCTGATAACCTTTATGATAGACGTATATAAAAGTATACATTTAAAAAATATATAATGTTTCTTTGTGGATGCAAAATTATGTAATGCATTATCTAAAATGATAAAACAGAAACAATACATATAATCCAAATTTAAAGTCCTACTAAAATCCTAGATTATGGACAACTTACTGTAAAAAGTAAACTTTATAGTTAAATTTCTAAGTAACACACGAGAGAGACCTTTGCCCAGCAGTGGAACGACGAAGGGTTGTAGCTATTTAAATATCAAAGCGCTCCATTTTAGATTTCGCTTCCTCATTTTTTGTTAAGAATGAAAAAAATTTATCGAACTACCCCCATTCAAAATGTTAATATTTTTTTGTTTTTGTACCTCACGAGTAAACCTTAAGCCATAAGTCAGCTTTAGGACATTAACAAAAACATGCTGAATCGTACAATTCCCAGTGGAACTGTGTCCGATTACGTGGTGGTACAACCACCAAGTGTAGCAGACTCCCAGTTATTCGCGGCGCGCTATCTCGAGTTATCGCTGAGGTTATCTCGACGCACACTAAATCAATTTACATACGGACAACGGACAATTTACTATTCAATCAGGAGTGCTGACCTATTAAGCGGTATTGATTTGTGACCACGATCCGCAATTAACGTTAAGTGGAGAAACCGCGATGGCCACTGGCCAAGTGAAGACGTCTTTCATACTAGCCAAATCGCAAAACAATGGACGATCGTTTTTGGTTTGTTTAAGAGAAATTAAAACGCATAGCATAGTACACGAAGTTCTAATGATTGTAGAATATATTACCGTTTGTAAATCTAAATAGTATTCGCTATAACGGCGAAGGGAAGCAGTTTGAGAAAACATACGCTCCTTAAAGTTATCTACGATGTTTTGTAAGGCGTGTGGTCAATCAATGCCCACCTGACCAAGGTGGCCGACCATACCTTATCCATCTCATTCCAAAAGGAGATCCGTGTAAGGTAGCAAAATAACAAAATGATCGATAATGCTCCATGGAAATTGTTAATTTAATGATCCATGAGTGAAGTCAAAAACATTTGATAATAAAAACCATTACAAGTTAACACAAATAACAATGCAATATTACATTGTAACAGTACCTACAGAGTTCAAACGCAATAAATCAACAAACCAATTTAGAATTCAAACAAAGCTCCAATCAGCATTAGTATCCAAAACAAAGGTGAACATTATAACTTCCTTCCATCCACTGCATGAATAAGCGAATTGGAAATAAATAATTTATGAAGCTGGAATGCAAGGGGTAGCTGATAGGTGGCACGTAGGCACGCGCGCGTAACGCGCGAATTTCGCCACCGGCATTGCCAGCGATTGCGATAATAGTGATAAGCGGAACGGTATTCGCGTCAACGGGTCAGCTCTCTGGAAGGTTAAAGATTTCGTAGGGTTCAACGAGTGCCGCGTTATCGGCGCGCCGCATAATCGTCTATCTCCTGTCGTAACGCGCTGTACACGCGGAATTATATATTCAATCATTTATAAACATTCCAACGACAGTACGCGCAATAACCGATTTCCATTTACAACTATTTGTTTTTTCCGCATTCGTGATTTAAGTGCGGATATCGCAGTGCGTTCAAACTGCGTGGAAAATTGCCACGGTATTTGCACTGAGAACGATTTTAACTGAGTTAGGCGTTTTGAATGTTGTCGTTCCGGTAAAAATTAACGAAATTCAACATTACGTTTTGGATAATAATGTTTATCCATTAGTTACAAATTGTCATTCTTATTAATTAAGAACTCATTTGATTGCTTATAACTGTGGCGATAACCTAATATGATCGTTTCATGACAATTTGGCGTGAGTTATCGTCGGTTCTACCGACAGTCAAGCCACCAAGTTGATGCAACATTAGTCATTCTCAATTCTCTCACCTGTTCCACTTGCGGCTCCCGGTTGTCCAAGGCGTCCAAGCACAACCCGTGTCGCCCGGAGCCGCACGCGCCGCCGTCACCCCCGAACACGTCCACCGCCCGCACCCTCACTCCGAACTGCCTCCCCACTCGTTGCGTCAACTCCCAGTACGCCAGCCGACACCACTCCGTTTCCCAGCTCTGACGCTCTAAAAAGATCATACAGATAGACGATAAATATGAATTCGAACGCAATAACTTGGCAACGAATAAATAGGCACCTATTGTCGACTCGATGGGAGGATCAAACATAGACAGTCATCATGTTGTAAGAATCGAAAGTAAGGCAGTTTTCATTTGAAAATAAAGAATCAATTTTTACTTATATCAATACTTTCTCTTACACTCTTCATAGCGTTAAACTGTTTATTCATGAGAGCCAGCGTGCCAGTGAACCGAACCAACGTGATGATCGCACAACGATGCACAGTTTGCCAGAAAACTGGAACATTAACTAATATTCCGAGATGTGACATCACGGTATTGTTCGGAGGAAACTTGGCTGCAGCGGCCGCTGTCACTGATGAACTGTCAAAAGAATAGTAAACCGATGCCAATAGATTAACCGCTCCAAGAGATATTTGTGAAATGGCTTTTGTCATGTCCGAGTATAGGACTCGCCGGCTTTGCGAACACATTCATAAAATACAGAGGTTCAATATCCGCACTAAAAATATTAATACACAAGTCCGAGTATAAACAAGAAAGCCATGAAAAGAACTCTGCTGCTCTCTGCTGGGGCGCAAGAAGCTTCGTACAGAATCGAATCAGCTTCTTGCCCTTACGAGGAAAATTTATTTCCTCCTTTGCTTTGACATATTAGAATACTAAACGAAATAAATGAAGAGACCTTATTTAAACAAAAGCTTTAAGAAATCAACGGTACTGAAGAAAATGTACGAGTATGTATCGGAACATTCCATTTTTAACCGCAAATAGGAATCATATGTTGATGAGTACTCTAAACACCATAATTAGAAAATAAAATGTGTGATGGCAAAACGAGTCCACATGAATAACGAGCAAGCGATTTGCACGCAATTGGTTACGGGGCACCCCGTCTGGAGCATCAAAAATTCACCGTATACTGCCATTTAAAATGGAATGGAATTGGATGTTTTGCTGGGGTTGAGCTTGTAAAATTAGTAGTCATAGAAGTGCCAATAAAACTGCCTATTATACGTTCGAGTAGAGGTTGTCACGCCTTCACGATAAAGGAAATATATAGCTTTTGTTTGTACGTACAAACATTGGGCAATTCCACGCCTATCTGTACTTATTGATTGGCTAAATTAGATTCGACATTTCATATTTTGTCCTTTTAAATGCAACGTTTCAGTTTTCCGTTCACGTTTGTAAGCCATCAGGTGTCTCACAAATCCCATGAAAAATGGTATGTCGCTAATGGCAAGCCGGCGCCGGGCGGGCGGGCCGCCGATCGATAATCAAGGTTACAGCGCCACCAGCCACGTGGGGCTGGCTACCACCACCGCCGAGCTGCTGGTATTTATGTGACACACGCTTTGATTTATGTGGCTGGTCGACTGCTGGTTTACAATAACATATGCAAATGTATATTTCACACAGAAAGTATGTAAATTGTATTGACAAATGAAAAAAACATGTTTGCTTACATTTAGCTATAAGTTCCTGCTATCTCAACTGTAATATCTTAGGATCTAGATTAGCCCGTTTAGATAAATCCAGTTGCATTACAAGTAGATGAGGGGACAGTAGTATCTCAGTGCTGGAGCAGAGAAAGTCAACTGAAGAATGGACTTTTCGCAATTATACCGTTAAAACGTCCAAACACTGGTACATAACAAGGTTGATGAGGCACATTTTTCATTAAACATTTGCGAAATGTTCATGAAAACTATCGTGGACAATATTCGCAAGAATCACATGGTAAAACTGTGGATTGGAAAGACGTAGCGAAAGGGTTCGACGACCGAGTGGCTGGGCAATTGTGGCTAATTGAACACTGGTGCAGAGCAGCCTTCGCACAGCTGAAAACGACACTAGACGCCCGTTGCTTTCACAACACTTTCTGAACACTTTGTTTAAATCAATACAATATAGCGGTTCGATATCATGGAAATGTTGGTACTAATTTGATTATAAGTAAAGATAACTCTTTGACACAGTGTTCTTAAGTGTATAATAATACAAATATAAAACATTAAGCGGTCAAAAGAAAATGTAATAAATAAATTAAATAACGTAAAATTAGCTAACGATCAAAAGATTAAACAAGCAATGATCAGTTAATATTCAAACAGTGATATAAAATAGCGATAAACTTACCTTCGCCGTCGGTGGCGAGGGAGCCGGAAGCAAGCCGCTCATGGTCGGTTCTCCTCGCATCTTCTGTGCTTTCGCCGTGCTCTGGAAAAGAGGAGAAATCTTTTAGAAATGAGAAACATGAATTTGACTGGCCTCGTTGTGGAATGAACTGCAAAACCGGAGTTTTCCTATACAGTATCTGCTAAATGCATATTTGAGGATATATGGATCAATTATATCGCAATTATTAATATTGCGATCAACTTTGGTAAAATGTTTACAATTTAGATCAATAAAATCTAATTGGATTGGTATTTAATAAACCATAGCCAGATTTTGTTAGTATTTTTATTTAATAATACCTAATAATCAACTACAAAAAATTTTTTGCCACAAGGATTAAACTACATCTACCTACCTAAATGTTATGATTTTCATCGACGTTAACTGAACTGTTGCGATAAACATTTATCATAGTTCTATATTATACAACAATGTGTCCAATGATAAAAAAAAAACTTAAATATTTATATTGACAACTGGATGAGGCCCAAAAAATTTTGTGCAGGCGGCCAGCGACGCAAGCGTACGCTTTACCGCGTATACGTAGCGGCACAAGGCGATAAACCTCCCGACACCAGACCAGTCCGTCAAGTTAGCGATGACATCACGTCTGGACACCTGCGAGACGATTGGATTGCTTTCTGATGAGAGCGTAACTTGTAAAGAGGGTCTCGGTAGCTAAGCGAGGCGACACACGATTTTTAGTCCGAAAGCTATGAGCTATCATTTGTAGTTTATACTTAAAAGAAATGAAGTAAAGCGACAACTACGTAAGGAGCAAAATTTAATACAGAATAGTATTGAACTTCTTTCTGGTAGGTAACAATTGCTTACAGGATTGAAACGTTTTCGGCTTTAGGGTCTGTTTATCATAATACCCTTCAAAACTGTGCATATTTCAGTACATAAGTAGAAAGCACGATAGATTTAGCATACATTTATTATGAAATTAAAGAAATGTAAATTACATTTAGAATTAGAATACATGAAGTTGATAAGGTCCACGAGAACGCTAGCGAACGCTTCTGAAGGTGCAACAAACTTGCAGGAATGCTGTAAATCGTTCGAATTGCCTAATTAATAACTGTTTTAAACACGCTAAATACAACGAGCGGAAAAACTTACGAAAATGCGACGCCTATTTATGCAATGTCGTTATAAATTTCTAGGCTTTGTTGTTACGTTTTTATTCAAAAACCAAGTAGAAGAGGCTTAGAAATATCCCAATCCCAAATATTGAAATAGAGCTAAGTTCGGGTTAAAGACTTTGATATGTATATAATCGCCCACACTATATTGTTTAATTTAACACGTTTTCATTGCAACAAAAATGAATAAACAAAGCAATACATTAAAACCGACATAACCTAGGATCGATAGTATAATGTAATACACAAAGATAATGCTAGAACATTAGTACACTTGTCCAATTGATTGTAATTTCAGATGCCGTGAGTCAGTCGGAACCAGTTTTGGTGGTTCGTGTCACCCGATCAGGTTGCGTAGAAAAACGCCAAGTTCTCATGTTTTAGTGTAACCCGATACCTAACATTGTTAGGTAGTCATGTATCGATTAATAATAACCGATTTGCCACTTCGACCGCTGCATCCTCAATCACTAGGCCAATGTGACCGAGGAGAGAAGATTCTAGAATCGTATTTGTTTTCTTTTTTTAAAAACAAATTAAACTACCGCGTACAGTATTTTTGTAGACCAACATAGCATGACGGCAAAGCTTCAACAATTAGCAGTTAAAGAGTTCCTTCGTCATCCGTTACCTCCCAGGTTGCTAGCTCAGCCTCTTCAATGTGAATAGAATAACAAACGACAAATTTCTAGTAGCCGCTACCACCCGGGATACCTGCAGCCTACCTCGCATAGGACCATAAGGTCGGTAGTGCCAGTTACGTCTGTTAGAATTAGTTGTAGTTAGTTCGTATATACTAATAGGACATCGAGAATACGATTGTTAGTATTTGTCAATGCAGATAGTATTCATTAGTGCCCATCCCGTTATATTCGAGGTTGGTCACAGACGCCAAACTATCCCTGAGAGCCCTGGCGACTCGATGGCTCAGTAAGCGCGTTGTTAATTAAGAGACAGTCAAATATTCCTTTTTGTCTCGCGCACGCTGTCTTACCAGGATACCATCGCAAACAGAAGGTCGCGCTACGTTTTGGACTCTATGCGGAAACAGATCTGCCCGCCTCTTGCTGTGGATGCCTGCGAATTTGCCAACCGGACGTTTTCTAGCAACTCGTATTTGTGCTGTCACACTTATTTCTGTAGTAAAATTGCAATATATTCATCAATTCGCACACCCATTACACTGATCCGTTCTGATCTGATATTAATTCTTTAAACGGGATTATAAATAAATATAAGTGCGTGGCGCGCAAAACAGAGGTTTCATAGAACTGGTACGTTGGAATTCATGAAAATTCCAAACGATTTTATTATAATATTGCAATGAATTAACTGTTAACATCATAAAGGAATTCATTCCGCGCAATACTGATAACTTATGTTTGTATACAAATGCATAGGAATACATAAATATATTCACAATAGGTGTGTCCGTTGTTGCGATTAAATGTGATATGCATTTATCAGACCTCTATTAACATATTGGAGATCATTATCGAACTTGTTCCAGCGTCCACATACATACCGTGTACACAAACATACATAACATTATATCTTTACATATGTACAGACTGTAATAATGTTGTTTTTTTTCTATGGTATCAATGATGTAATGGCAGACAAGATGACTGGGATCATAATAAAATGGTCGTTATTTTTTAATTCTCGCAAATCAGGTATTTTTCTAGGAGTTCACCAAGGAGGCTTGGTGTGTCCACTACGGATAAGTGCTATGCCCAGCATTGGGATGCACTTATTGCATCCCAATGCTGGTTGTAGTCACATTAAGTACATGTTCAAATCTGTTAATTAAATTAATATTCCTAATTCAAACTGCAAACAGGTGTGCAAGAAATCTAAATGGGACACAGGACCTCGGGAGGAGCTGCATCCGGGAGGTATTAAAGTGAGCTGCAGTCCTGTGCTAGGTAGTTTATAGATGGGTTTTCGGGGATTGAGATCAATTGTCGCAAGGGCTCGTCGCAGTCAAACGACCTTTATACACACTGCTTTATCTACCTGGTTTTCGTTTATTTGATACTAGCTTTTGCCCGCGACTTCGTCCGCGTGTATTACTGATTTACACTCCATCTATTAAAAAAAAACCGCATCAAAATCCGTCGCGTACTTTTTAAAGATCTAAGCATACATAGGGACAGACGGCGGAAAGCGACTTTGTTTTATACTATGTAGTGATCCATAGCAACAGTCGCGCTCAAAAGCAAGCGTAGGTACCACATCGTTGCGAATGTAAAAAAAACATTGACGTATGTAGACCGGTACGATGTGAAATATTTGATTTTATAATAATATTTTTATAATGTGAACACCGTGTTATCTGTTTGACCCGGTTGATCCGAGCGGCGCCAGAATTCGTTAAATACCTAACGTGTTATTAGCGGAAATAAAAATACTAATGTCGACGCGACCTTAAAAAAACATAGATTTTTACGACTCCACCATGAACGATATGATGTCATCTGTGTTTTTGTATGATCACATTATATTGTAATAAAAAAAAACTTCAAAAAGAACAATCAAAGCTCTTTCTGATAATATTGTGTACTGTTCCACGTAAACACTGTCGTCCAAAATACGCTAATTTCATTCATCGTTCGTCGTTGATGATCATACGATCAATTTAGTGTTAGATTCATATTATTTTCATTATTTTAATTAACTAAATCAAATATGTAGGTAGTGCGTTATCTGTAATATACTTATTAAAAGGGATAACAATAATACAATTTTTGTATATTTGCTTAGCATTTTTCATTATATAATTTGGAAATAACAGTTATTATACAATGGATACAAAATTTTGATGTCTTATTGGTTAACTGCACGATGGGTTCCGGGCAAGGGACTGACAAGTAAGATTTCAAACAAGAAACGAATTTAAAAACGTTAATTGAAAAGAAAAAAGCATTTCTACAATTTTCGGCGACGAGATTCTAAGTAGCACTTTCGGTTCATATAGCAATTTCTGCTACCGACTGTTATTGCTAGCACTCCACGTGTAACC
>DWUN01000525.1:0-21925 GCA_018249975.1 Passova gellias
GTCTGGACGTGTGCCCGGTGCATGGCAATAGGCTCACCGCTTATTCCATTGTGGGACTTAAACGTAACTGGTGAAATATGGGGATGTACTACACTCCTCTGCCTACCCCTTCGGGGATTACAGGCGTGATGTTACGTTATAACAAATAATTGTAGATCAAACAGTTTGATTCAATTTGATGAGTAACTCTGAATGTATTCCGTTATGTGAACAGATATACATCATTAATTGAAATCGGAAATGATCTTGACGCGGGTCTAACGTGAGTCATTTTTCTCGTAATTTCGCTCACCGGCGCCTCAGAGTTGTTTTATATCGAATACGAGTGTTCCTATACTATGTAGTAACGCTAAACGTGATAGCGTTCATTCATAACCAGTATGTTATGCGGCCAATATAAAAAGACATGTACCCGCTCTACTCAGAATGAATCGCTCTACCTACGCAAATTGTGTTAGTAACATCAATGTACGTATGAGTCATAATTGAACATGTGTATGTATACGATATTATTGGTCATTAGACTTTTTCAATGGCTGCGTCATTAATGTTGTATTTCTAAACAATCACAACCGATTGGAACGTGAATCAGAGTTTTTTAATATTCACCGTTTTTCTATTACGTACATATTTATACTTAGTGCACCACAATTGCCTACATGCAATTAAAATTTTAATGAACAAACGAGTTATGCCTTTGTTACTTTTTCTGTATAAAAAAAAATAAACAGTATTTAATTTTGTGCTAAAATAATATTCAAGGTCAAAATCATGCCATACTAGTTGACATAGAGATAATTATCAAACAGCTGACTTACCACAGTTTCATTAAAATAAACAATTCACTGCATACTAAAAGCGAAAAATTCTTGATATTGATATATTTCAAAAGTATTGTCTATACGTAAACGCTATAAATCTTATTACATAAACATACGGTCGCTGTCCTGTGACTCAGTTGTCTCTGCTGGGGATCGAGAGGAAACTGCAATGTCTTGCTTGGGTTCTGAGAAACCGTGAGTCATGACCAGTTGTGCGGCTGCAAGTTCTAGGTCATAGAGCACCGACCATAGAGATATCTTAAGGGGAAGAACTGCGCGTAAAAGACGTGAAGCACATTCAACTTTGCAAAGTGCATAATTTTGGAGTCTACCAACACAATCATAATAATAAAATGATTGAAGACTGAAACTTCTATTGTAATTTAATTATCACAAAAACAATTTTCATATATCTATGTGGATTATTGGGTACTGTTTTTTTTTATAGTCATACATATAGTAAAGTCTCTAATAAGCTTGTACTTAAAACTTCCTTCGCTTGGGATATCGGGGGCAATATGTGCAAATTATAGGGCGTCTTTGGAATGTGCTCCAAGTCTCATCTGTAATCGAAAGTATCCCCATGGCAAAAGATGACGAATACATTGTGTTCTAAAGCTACATCCATATGTATATATAACTAAAATTGTTTTTTCTGAGAAGTTAAAACGACTCCAAACATTTCTTCTAACAAAACAAGGTTATTGATTCCGTAAAAATGTTCACCGAATCTGATAAGCGGCCATAGTGGTGTCAAGGTGACGTGTTCCACTAACCTGTTTGTACTTTTATACTATGTAATCAATATTAATGGCATTTTATTAATCTTTAATATTCAATTACATAGATTATTTCACTTTATTCCATTTTCGCTTCTACGACCATTATTGGCTAAACCAGTTTTTCGGAAAGGTAATATTCTAAGTAGAGTTTGTGTCTTGCATGAGATGACTGACCAAGCCACTGCATTCGTAATTGGCTGCAGATTGTCCCGACAATAAGGGTAGTGAAATGTGTTTCATTGACAGACTTCAAAAAGGAGGGCGTACTCATTTCGTCTGTATTTTTTTTATCTCTTCATTTTTTTTATATGTGAGTACACACTCAATTTATTATATGATATCCATACACGACGGTAACTTAAAAAATACCATAAACAAGAACAAAGTAAAAGGATAATGAAGTATGGCACTTAAGCTTGGCTTGTAAACCTGTTTGCATTTCGTAATAGGTACCAAGTATTTGCATTGATAGTCGACGAAACGTTTATATCAAGGATTCCAAGTGTTTTTTTTTAGTTCTATAAGTTTTTTAATTGCAGTGTTAAGAACTACTGGTAAAAACTTTACATCCGGTAATCTCCACTATAAAGCAATCGTCATTATAGTCATAGGCAGAGAGTGCGACCGGTTCGTCGGGTATGATTAATGGCCTTGTATTATTGACTTGTTTTTAATAACAACCTTTGACTAGGAGAACGCATTATATAGCTTATTCAGCCATACCGATTGTTAAGTTTCTCCACCTATAGGTATATTGATAAAATCAGTTTTTATAGTAAATACTGAATATACTTTACATTTTACATTGATATTTTAAATTTTGTGAAAAGTAAATATTAGTCACCAAGTTCATGGTGTTAACGATTGCGTAAATAAATCACGCGCACGTACATATTATTTCATTGTAAATTTGATCAGAAACGTAAACAGATGCGAGCAAAGAAAGTATTGAAATGCAGAAATCGTTACTAGGATACGCTAATGCAGACGAATGTCGTGCGTGGTTCATAGGATCAGGTCACGAAATCAAAATTCAAAATAGGCATGAATAGTCTACGGAGAATTAATATGATATCTATCTACCATTTTCTATTTTTAGCTGAAACTCGTTCATTCGGTCATTATAAAGTCACGTGTTCTAACTCCTTATAAATTAGTCAAGGCGTTTCCTGTCATTTTACACACTACTGTTATGAATAACGTACCCTTATATAGGGGGTCATTCTCCCGGCACATACCTGAGTGAAGAACAATGGCCCCAGCAGAAAGTGTGGGTAATCTGTTGGTCTTTGTTTTCATCATTCCGCCGGATTAATACGATATAAAAATTCGAGACATGTCCTACCGAGCGGACATCTCGCGTAAAATTTCCTACGCCGTTGTTTAGAACAATGAACTCCCTCGGTGTTAAACTTTCGAAGTGCATAAATATATCGCGAAACGGTTTTTTGAAATTAAAATCCGTTTTTTTTAATAATACATATAAAGCGTTGGGTTGTTTATTACTCTCTGTTGTTGTCGCAGCCGCCAGGCACGGTGGGAGTGAGCACGCGATGTGAATACCTAACTGTTACTTACATGACACTTCTTGTTATGCGATTTGGAGAGCTCGAGTCACTATATCTCCCTGGATCAAGTCGCAACGACTCCGTAGTTTGTCAACACATAAGATTAACGGGACCACAAACGACTTATTTCGAGTCAGTCACTTAGGTATTATGTCTAGTAAGACATAACAAAAGGCTTAACCCTTGCCACTAATTTGAGCTCCTAGGAACGGAACTTTTCTTGGATTTCCATGAATTTTAAGATAATACGATTACAACAGTCAGATATCATGGCGTCTTTATATAGAGATGACAGGATTACATCTTTACTTCAAAGAATTTGTAGTGGAGTGTGTAAAACGTGACAATTTAGATTATCATATGGTCATATAAAGGCATTTTCCCGTTCTTGTCAAAATCAACGTACAGACATACAGATTCTAGATATTTTATAGGCACTGAGAAAAGTGCACACAAGCGGAAAATAATACAAAGCCCCAAATCTCCCGCCAATACATGATGTGACCGGGTCACCTCGAAAGTACCGTAACAAACATATTTTCAGCGCAGTTGTGATCGATTGAATGAGTAGGTACCGCCTGTATTTCAAAGGACAACTGCTCAGTCGGCTTTAGAGTGACGAATGGTTCATTTTAATTTTCTGTGTATCGGTGTAACGCAAGTTGTCATTTATTAGCGGCATATTAATGGGTGGTGGTGTCGCGCATGCTCGTCACGCACGCAGGAAGCGCTGGGCGACCTTCAACACGCGCGCCACGGCCACCGTCCTCTGATCGCCGCTCAGTGCTCATTGTTCACCTGCATAGTCGCAACTCGCAACGTATCACCACTCCGCCATCATTATTGCCGCTTCAAGTACTTCATAGCTGTGCTGCACTCTTAACATACATTACGTACTGTGTAGGTACGCCATCATCAACATAGTTCCATTAAGTTTTATTGTACGGTATTAACAAAAAATAAGAGCAACATTTAAGCGGCCTACTCGTCTGTCGTATGATTTTAAAACGCCTTAAAGGCCTCTGACCAGGTTGAACGATTGTTATCTAACGATAACGATCGGGACCGACGCCTTAATGTGCTCTGCGAAACAGAAACGTTCGTAAAAATTTGCCGCCAGCAGTTACCCGTCCTGCTAGGTACCGATCACGCCCTATGTCGCTTGACTTTGCCTGTAGTTTACGATCGCGTTAAGGCAACGAGCGGCTCGTATAACCATGAATTATATAAGTCTATATGCCGTAGATTGTCTTATTTGTCCCAGCAAAAAATGCATATCTGTGCGAAATATATGTATACATAGTATAAAACAAAGTCGCTTTCTCTCCCTATATCCCTATGTATGCTTAAATCTTTAAAACTACGCAACGGATTTTGATGCAGTTTTTTTAATAGATAGTGATTGAAGAGGAAGGTTCATATGTAAAATAACATCCATTACATAGTGGAGAAATACTGTTATATTTTAAATGGCAGAACAACGTTTGCCGGGTCAGCTACATAGTTTTAAATATTAAATGATTAATACTCATAATTATGTCTTTCCATATACTCTTTAATCTGATTAAAATTTGTCTAAATATACAACGCTAAAAAAGGCAAAATAAAATCCATACTTTGATACTAATACTATAAATGCAAAAATGTGTTTGTTTCCCCTTCGTCCATGTCAAACCAAAGCAATTGCTTGATGTGATATATGCAGATAGTTTAAGGGCTGAAAAGTGACATAGTTGTTTCTTTTACCGAAAATTATCTTATTTCCACGGAAAAACATGTTTTAATCAAATGTACGCTACAGTTGCGTTACCGGCGCAATAACGGTACGACGTGTGAACGAAATAAGTTATTTTGACCACGCCGGTGAAGCCGCGAATAACAGCTAGTGGATAATATAATGTTTCATTGCACGTGTAGATCGAGATGATTGGCAAGCAATCAGTACATCAGCGATCATTATATCTGAAAGGCAACAATGTGCCTCGATACACGTGATAAACGTGATCAAGGTGGACAAAGACTGCTGCGGCCACAGAAAAAAATATTTTCTACATTTTCCTGCGGAAAAGTGCTGGTCCGCACGCGATACATTCTATTTTAATGTTTTGACAATCGTTCCATTATTGAAACTAATTATAGGGGCAATTATTTATCGCTATTGCATGTACGGATGAATAGCTCGTCCCAGCGGCCGCGCCCGCCACACGCGAGTCTCCCGCGAATGCTCGGATTGAGACCCATTCTCATTCAAATCACCGACCTTCCAATGCAGATGCTGAGCAGATACAAAGAATATTTGGAACGTTTGAAAAACGTAAATGGTCGGTATGTAAATAATAGGTCAAGTTTAATGTAATATAATCTGTATAGGTGAAATAATTTGGCATAATTTATGAAATTTCGAATGCCTTGCTGAGGAGCGGTAGTCCCACATTTTTGTTTTAAATTATTGACGGTTTTCTTTTCTTTACTTTTTTTTGCGCGTGATTCGAATTAACCTGTCGAGGAGGTGGCGTTCACCTCAAATCACTGCCTCTCAGTAAATCATGGCTTAGCAATAGCTCATTTAATATTCACTTTGTATCTGATGCGTAAAACGTGTAATTCCCATCCAATGGTTACTTTTATGTTAAATGTTAGATTCTTTGTTTACTTGTAGATATTACCGACATTCCTAATACGACTCACGTTCTCGTGTCGCAAATAAATTGCAATAAATAGCTGTTATTACATGTTGAAGCTACACGGGCACAGGGATCGCGCGTGCAACGCACAAACATTATGCAAAAAATAATTACGTAAGTCTCAGTAATAAGGACATTCTTCCGTAAATAAATCACCTTTGTATGTTCATGAAAGCATCCAATTTGGTAATTTCGATTAAAATTCTCGAGCGTTTTCTGTTACATGAATTTTAAATATTTCTATGCGTCTAATAACTAATCGTATCAGACAATAATTAAATGAATTCCTAAAATTCCTTACTATACCATACGTTCAACATGTTAATCGTAATATGATTCGTATACGAAACGTCAATTTTATCACAATCATAAATACGATCGCTGATGTAATGGTACACAAAAATATGGGCTAATACAGCAGCACAATTTCCTATTCAATTGAGCAGCGATTACACTCATGGAGGATTTTACTTTGTTACTTGGTTATATTACATTTTATTCTTTCAAGGACAACTTTTTGTCCTACCATGCTTAATTTAAATATATCTCTTTTTACGGTGTTACGATATTAGAAACACATATGGCTTATTAAATAGTTACTTTATATTAAATGTATGTATAGATTAATGAAAGGAATACAAAGTGATCTAATTATTCACCGCAACATAACAAATTAAGTCCACGGGTCGGCGGTGGCGCAGCGAAATCTTCGCGCTCGGTACCTGCGCGTTACATCTCGAAAAACACGTGTAGGATAATAATTATTTTAAAAAATTACCATTGTGAGGTCTCATGGAAAAACAATTGGTATTCATGATGTTAATTGTTATACCATATGTAATGGTTGTGCTGCGTGGGCTCTGGCTTAGGTCATTGGCGCAATGATTGTGTAACATACAATATTACCTTAGAATAATTAATAGCCGCATTAAACTAAGGACACACTTGTTTCCACTATTTAATAATAATGATTATATTAAGTTTTATTTTAAGTTATAACAAAAACGTTAATCAGTTATGATTAGAATTTCGAGTGGTAAGCATAAACCAATAAAGACAAACGATTCAATACCATCATTTAGTTTAATTTATTGATAAATTTCTATTGATTAATAAATTAAACTAAACGATGGAGTTTAATTAAAAAACACATTCAGTATTCACATTACTTTGCATTGAACCGTAAGGTTTCACAATTTATTAATAAGTACCTCTATACCTCTCCGTTCACAAGGAAGCAATTGTGAATACTTGCACGTGTAATGGGTAGCCGTAACAAGAAATGCATATCGAAACTTTTAAACAGATGCATACTTCTGAGAATATTATGGCATATCGCCTTAACATTTTAAACAACATCCAATAAGTACATGACTATCTAGGCGGTAGTATTATCAAGTTGATAACAATATGCAGTAATGGTTGAACAATGTAAGATACACTTAGATATCGAATGAATAGGAATTGTAATTTTAAAGGTAGATTGCCATTAAGAAAATAATAATATTGAATATCTTTTGACAAGCCACATGCGTCCTCCTTCCCAACTACAACGTGATACCAAACTAAGAGCCGTCCTTGTCTTCGGAATTAAACGGTTATTAAGATAAAGTACCAACATGAGTTTTCAAATTACATTTATAAATGATTTCGCACCCAGACACCGAACAACCGCTCCTGCTCGTCACATCATAATTTAATTTTGTCCTGAGTGAAAATCGAACCCTCAGCAAAGCGGCCTGTCCCAAAACTTTGTGGAAATAATAATTGGGTAAATTTGACATGTAAACATTTCTAAATATAAAATTTAAACATCATTCTTGTATTTGCTGTTTGCTAACTTTTTGTAGATCTTTTTGCTAAATATTTCATTAGGATCTATATATACAGTCACGTTTATTTCGTAGACAGGGACTAAGGAACTCCATGGCTTCGCATTTTTTGCAAACCGTTTTCGCATCTTCTACATTCATCAGAGCCAACCCAAGCTCGTCCCCGGGGGGTACTCTAGACCTGATCTTCCTCTCACATTCGTCTTAGCGCGCATTAAGATTAGGATTACAATTAAATTATGATACAATATAAAATATATATTTATTATTATTAAGATGATATAACAATACATAAACAAATTGCAACGTCCGTCAATCAGCGTAACAATAACTGTTTGTTGTACGTTACAGTGTAGAATGAAGGTGTCATTAAATGCCCGCATTTGCAACACATGTATGTAATGGCTTACATTCAGATAATCGCTCGATGATGTTATTGTGTGTATGGTTTTGTATTACGCATGTACTTTAGTTCATTGCATGACTAACATTCGTTAATTTATACTAGGTCGAACTTGCCATTTTATTTTTAATATTATTTATTTAATATGTTATTCGATTCAAATTATTTTATTCCTTATTAGGTATATTACACTCAATGAAGATCATATTTTAGTCGTCCTTAGCATATAATATACTGATGTGAAATAATGTAAATAGGCATGCAGTTTTAAATTTAAGTACAAACTTGAGCTAAGCTTTTAGAATCGGATTTAGCTATAGGATGTCATCACATGACATTTTTTATTTTGATATGATACTGGCGCCAAAGTGTTAAGTGGTATGAAGTACAGATGTTGCCGTGGAATGACTCAATATTCACGCACAAAACAAATAAGTGACAAGCCTTCGGAGGTAATCGCTAATAGAGGTGTATGTACTTATTTAACGTACGAGTGAAACTAACATTCCAATTCATAGGGCAAAAGTTAATAAAACGTTTACCATATATGAAATTAAGATGTTATTTTGAGAAAGTCTGCAAATAGTTCAGATTTTGGTGTATATCTTGACGTCCACTGTCCGTCCACACAACAACGGAAAATTTACATTGTCATGTAACTATCTGACCATCCCAAGCTTGTTTTTTTTCCTTTCAAATATATTTTTACATAGCTGTACAGCCCACGGTTGTCTGGAAGGGATAGCATTCAGACAATACCGCGTATTGTCTGTGGCTCTCCCTGACGTTTAAGCTTGTTAATAATATATCCCTGAGTGCTACGCAACAAAATGTCAGTGGATTGTGTTGTATTATATCTTAATTCTCTGTCTATTTTTGAGTAGTGCCAAAAACAAAACATATCACACTATTAGCGATATTTTGTTGCAGTGTTAATAAATGGAACAAAACATTTCTAAAGTATGTCAGTGGTTTCGTCAAGTAATTTATTATAAAAAAGTAACTTTACCTGTTTAGTTAACTAACAGTACTAATGAGTAACAGATAGTGGTTACTTGTTAGTACTATTAGTTATAAGACGATTATCAAGAGTAAATTAAAAAATGTCATTAGTTTTGCACATCTAATATTCCTACTACCTATTATAATTTTGTATAACTTCATAGTTATCGTAATTAAGTGTAGGTACTTTTGCATTTCCGTACAGTTTGATAATAATTTTGCATTGTAACTAAGTCCCACGAAGGCCAACAAAGTCTAAGACCAACATTGTTTCGTCAGCTGTTTAGATGCTTCCTAACATATCAAGACAATATTGTAGCTTAAGTCACACAAATAGCAGTCGTCAGCGCTAATCTCGTCTCAATGGTATTAGTAATTTAGTTCGCGTGACTGCGATACTAACAAACGTCTTCAATATGTTGATCGTGTAATTTATATTATATAATATTCAACATGTAAAGTTTTATCTCACGATGTGTCGCAATCACATAAAATACCCCACATAATATTAGCTATTTTATATAAAAAAAAACTCGTTCAACTAGTTATATCGACTTAAATCGTGACGCTCGTTTGCCTTCCGATGATTTAAAGCGATAAGCATTTTTAAATAAGTTGGTAATCTTGTAAGATTACTCAATGATGCGTAGTATATATTTGAATGATCCTTTTTGAATGTCAAAATAATGGAACAAATCAATTAATATGCAATAAAAAATATTTTCGGCAATGTAATTTTCACGGCGTGTTGGCCATAAACATAACCTCATTGTAAGAAAGTGGCAATAAATTATTATTTTACTTTCCAACGTTTCGTAGGAAAGGAAGTTATTAATTTTTACGGAATATTGATCCGAGGCGTGTGTCCGTATACGAATCGGTCTCGAGCTCAGCCTCCGACCGTTACTGGGACACACTGACCCCGATACGCTTGTTCGATTTTATTCTTGTACAATTGATACCTGACAAACGTTTCGGTTTAAAAATTACAGTCGCAGAGTAAAGCCCGCTAATAGGTTTGACAGTTACTTTTAAAATAATAATGCTTTAGAAAGGTGTAAGGGGACTTTTTCGATTGAGTTGGCTATATATAACATTGTAAATACTTTACACAGCCATCGCGATATTACGATTTAAATGTTTAATGTCTTTATGTACATAATTAAAACTTAAATCACTTGGTTGTATAAAAATAAATGTTAGGAAGGTTAGGTTAGGAAGGTTAGGAAGGTTGGTTAAATACTTTGACTTTGGTAACCTTGAGTTAGTTATTTGTTTGTGTTGTTATTCGTACGAGTATACGCATATTTTATTGCCAAACGAAAAAAAACAATATTTTTGGCATTGGAATTAAAAAAGAAATTTAATATCATCACTTATACTTATACTTACACTTATACTTCCCTGTTACATAATAGAAGCTGGTTAATTTAGTGCTTAGCGAATTCGACTGTTTAGCAGGGGTTGTGGGTTTGCTTCCGACTTTGAGCAAATATTTGTGTCCTGGGCATGAGCATTTGTTGTTTGTCTAGGTACAAAGTTATCTGTATAAGCTTGTATGTAAATGTGTATAAAAGCAATTTATCAGCTGTTTGATTAGGTACTGCTAAACAGGTTCTCTGTATTTTTCGATGTGATGGCCTCGTGTAATGTTATCCAAACTATTATTATTACTATTATGTATCTAAACAATTTAGACTTGTTTTATTCCTACTTAATTTTTCTTCTCAATACCACTTACCGTTGTTATAAAACTACCTAATCCTTAGTATGTTCACTTACAGCTATATCTATAACTATATATAAGTACTTACCTGATCAGTATACCTACCGTCAAAACGTATGTTATACGTGTTAAAAACAATAGAAAAACGGCACGTGATACTACAGTTAATTTTGGATATAACGGGTGTTGACATTACAAAGTTATCAAACACATCTGTACGTCGGCACATTTGGCATTCGTGAGGTGAGTATGACAAACAATGCACGAACGCGATGTCAACGGCCGCGCCATCAGTCATAACTTGAACGCACCCAAAACTGAGCCATACCCGTTCACTTACTCACCAACTGGTTTTTTACTTTCAAGTAATATAGTTACTATTGTGAACGTGATTAATAGATTTTTTCACAGTTAGGCATTCAAAAACAAATCACCATTATAAAATTACATATTGTATGTTAACATAGTTACAATTGAAGAAATGAAAAAATCCGTTACTAAATTGGTTAAAGTTGAGTTCGCGTTTGGTTTACCTCATGAGCTTTTGCGTTACATGCTATTTGCTTAAACTAGATCACTTGTTTCTATATTTTTGTATCTATTCATGAACTAACGGTTTATGATGATTATTAGAATTACAATATTTTATCAAATTACAATATAAACAGTGTTCCGAAAGCGTTCAAATAAACATTGGTTGTCAACAACGGCGCATATCTATTCAGGGAGCGTCGGGTAAACAATAGGCTTTTCGGGGGTATTGACTGCAGTTACACTGTGCTAGTATTCCCAGAAGTGAGAGATGAGACAAAGAGTGCGGAGCGGTGCCAGGCGGAGATCGTTTGTGTGCATTGTGATGCTAAGCGCGCCGCACGCGGCTCTGCGTCAAGGCCGCCAATGATTTCCATTCCCTTAGGAGCTTGCTTATTTTATATTAGTCACTCAAAAATAAAAAGCATCACTGATATCGCTGATAGTCTAGTAGTTAGAAATTCAGTCTTCACTTTGGGCGATTTGGGTTCAAATTCTGACACGCACCTCCAACTTGTTACGTACTTTTTATAACTTGAATTTAAATAACATTTACGATAAAGTTGAAGGCAACATCTTGAGGAAATCTGTACAGTATGTTATAGATAAATGTATAATGATTCTGAAGTGTGTGACGTCTACCAATCCGCACTTGACTATGAGAGTATTCTCATTATGAGAGGAAACGAGGAATAATAAATAACAGAGTCGAAATAAAATACGGTGGTATATTTATTTGTATTCAGTTGTTGTAAATGAAGCACGTTAGGTTTGTAAGGAGAGAGATATTTAATACTCGGTGCTTTTTGTTTACCCTGCTAGAGACCTAGCGTGATGATAATAATATATAAAATGTACATATACCTAAGTACATAATATAATTATAGGTTATTATTAATATAATAATGTCATAAAACTGTTAAGTACGTCTTAGGATATGAAGTATCTTTGGTGTCGTCATGTTATGTGCGACAACTGTTCGTCTCAAGAGCGTTGCGAAATCATTATATTTACATTTCATTAATTTTACTGATAACGTAAAAAAGAGTTTTCATAACATCTTCTTTCACATTATCCTTATCATACGCGTCCACAATAAACAATGGCGAGGTAACCTTGCTTTTGCGGACGATAATAATCATACGCTTTGTGAGAGATAAACCGTTGTAACGTGAACAAATTAGTACTCAAGCTGCATTATTAGTACCTAAGTATTTTATCACATACGTTATCACAATAACGTGACGACTAGACTCGTTACGTTATAATATGGATTCCACAGTATCGTCTACTATCAAAGGTAATAATGCGTTCAAGATTGGTAATGTGTGTTAAACAAATTTATCTGACGTAGCCAACAGTAAACATTGTTTACGATACAGTACATTAGTACTACACAAACATTTCAGAATGCATAAAAACTGAAACAAAAATGAAAATAATAATTAAACTTTAGACTTTTATAAACGGTTTACGTATTTATATTTATATATACATTTTATATTTCTTTGTTTTTCAGATGTACTTAGCACAATACGGTTATTTGAGTCCGACAGTTAGAAATCCTTCCAGTGGGCACATCATGGACGAGAGTTCGTGGCGACGAGCCATCGCCGAATTCCAGAGCTTTGCGGGATTAAATGCGACAGGTATGGAAATGCTCATTACAAAAAGCAAATATTAAAAACAATTACATTTTTAATATTGAAACCTAACTCGACCAGACGCAGGTAGGTACTTATACATTCGACTTTTTCCATTAGATTGTACAAGAGTACAGTAGGGAATTTAGAAATCATGACTCGCTTCACAATGGTTTATTCCAAATAGGTAAGTATACTCCGTTTAACAGGAAGTGGTAAATTAAAATATATGCAATAATAATGAGCGTACTATCATTCCCGTATTGATTATTCACAATAAGTTTCTTTGCGGTTTTTGCGCACATGTACAATTTCTTCCTGTTCATTCGCTACATAATATAATATATTATCCTTATACATTTTATACGAAAACTATTTTCTTAAATTTTTATATTCACGTGAAAAATTCACAATGATTGATATTGTTCAATAGCGCAAATTATAATAAAACAAATATAGTTTTTGTTACGAGTACGTAGCATGCAAAAAAAAATGTTTTATTAGGTATACATTCGTGATCTGAGATGATATATGTTATTAGTATGACGGTAATGAACAGAAACCGTACGGTGAGTATGCGTGACCACTGTTGAATTATAGGGACTAAATAATGTAATGGTAACCCACATCCGTGCCTTGACCTTGCTCGCCTCAGTGACCAGTCGCTGCAAAACTACTTACTTTTATTTACATTAAAGAGGTCAAGTTAACCTTAAATTTATTGCCATTTGTAACACGAAAACCTGACATTATTATCTGTCCAATTCGATTAGTTTTTTTATTAATCTCGTTTAGTCGCACCGAATTTCTTAAACGTATTACAAATCGAAGGTATAATAGAAAATAGCCTCTTTATCTCTATAATAAGAAGTCTGATTAATTATTTGTACCTTACCTGATTAACTTTGGACGTAGTAGAAGAGAAAATTTATGTCCTGAATGTCTGATGACTCGAAAACTACATATATTTATTTTGATATGTCTCAGTTGAGCCGTGGTTTTAAACCGCGGAGCTGTATAATAGTAAATGTATGTTAGATAATAAGTATGCATATTATATATACATACACGTGTGTTCTCGTAGCGGTTGTCACGAGCGGCAGAACGTAAGGACTGCGCACTGACAGTACAATTACCTATAACAAGTCGGTGGCATCACGCTTAGCAGCCACCTATTTAAATACCATAGCACTACGTGTTTAGCACTCGAATTCTCATCACATTTGTACGTGCTCAGGGCACGAAAAGTATTTTATTGGTCCCCACAGTGCGACGAACGTTAGAGCCAGCATTGTTATGTAAGCAAATAAAGCACCATAATGGAACAAATAAAAAAATTCATCCTCGGTGGCTACGCAATGTCGTTTTAAAGTGTAATCGTTTCGATTTGGTAGGAAGCCATCATTTTAAAGTTTGCTGATTATTATGATGTTACGAATGAAATTTTAATAGTGGTTTAATTTTACTTCTTCAATATAACGTTTTGTTCCAAAGTTAAATTTACTTTCCGGTTACTTTGGCGTCATTTGTAGTTTTCCTACCGCCAGTGGCGCAATTAAGTGAATAGTTTATATTATACATACGTTCGTATTATTAATTCGTCTGATTTTTTCCGCTCAACATTTATTATTAATGCGTCTCGAGTATTTAGAGCTATCACAGCTTTGAATTTAAACTAAAGTTGACTAGGTCGCCTTATGTGCGATGTTGATGTTTTCCGCTTGCGGTTTTGGTTGACGTGATTGTGTAATTACTTCCTTGTCACGAGTTGCTAGGCACGAAAATATCATGCTGTCCATCCCGATAATACCAACAGAAGAAATTTATTTGCGTTTCTAGTGGAAATGTATGAAATTCATTTATTTATCAGGTGAACTGGATGACGAGACTAATAAAGTGATGTCACTGCCAAGATGTGGTGTGAGAGACAAAGTAGGCTTTGGCGAAAGCCGAGCGAAGCGATACGCGTTACAGGGTAAGTCTTTTTTGAATTTACAATTTTTTTGACTACATCTCTACTTGTTGTTTTTCCCAAATTATCTAATTTTTGGCGTAATTGGTTCTATTTTGGTTGTTCTTAGTGTAAAGATATATTAAATATTGAAATTAAGTATAATTTTTATTTTGTGAATATATGTAGTTGACAAAGTTTCTCCTAACTTCAACAGATGCAAGTACATCTCCTTCTCAAGCGTATTTATAAAAATAAGCTATTTTAATTGGTGATCCATATAGGCTCTAGGTGGCGCGTAAAAAATCTGACATACAAAATCTCGAAGTACCCCTCAAGACTGAACCGTGCCGAGGTGGACGCCGAGCTTGCCAAGGCTTTCTCAGTTTGGTCTGATTACACCGACCTCACTTTCACTCAAAAACGCTCCGGACAGGTCCATATTGAAATTAGGTAAGTAATTATTACCACTAATTATTTAAACGTTTGTATTTAGATACTGCCTTTACTAAACAAAATGCTTACCTAAATTCCACTTGAGCTACGAAATGCAAATATTTATCTACAAAAACAAATTGCCGGTCATATTAGTTTTGCTTGCTGTAAAAGGAGGGTAAAATGAACTGACTGAGAGAAAATGAATTATTTTATGCCTGAATTCATTCACTGTTAGTGGATTTAAACTCAGTCAACATTTGCCATTAAAACAGATAGTGAATTCTAAGCTTACAAACAGCTTGGATGTATGTAGATGTAATTTATAATTTCTGTATAATTTATATGTTAGGAATTCTAATTGGATACAAAAGAGTTATGAATTATTATAGTTATTAATAAACAAACACAGTTTAAGCGATACACCGAGGCGGTGTTATCGTTCATAACAAACTGAACAGAATTGCAAATCTCTAACGTATATTCATGACATGTAGTAAACACGGACGCAAGTATTTGTCTTAATTGCAATGCATTTTTGGGTCTCTCCATCTTCGTTTAATAAGATCTAAGGGACAAAAGCAGGTCACAATAGTAACTAATGTAAACCAAACTTTTGTGAAGAAAATAAGAATTATAAATGTTATCGTTATTATGTCGTTTTGGCAGCATTATATAAGTTTTTATGAAGTTTTAATATATTCACCTATACCGAAGTTACTGTTTCGAATAGTGATAATATTGAAATTGAAACCATAAATATATATTTCGTTCAAAAATATGTATTTCAGTTTCTTTGATGCAAATTAGCCACACAGTTTTTAGTCGAACATATGGAATAAAAAACGTACCTCTGTAATAAGCTCTAGCTCCAATTGCTCACAGGTTTGAAAAAGGAGAACACGGCGACGGTGACCCATTCGACGGACCTGGCGGTACTCTAGCCCACGCTTATTTCCCGGTATATACTATTATGTTCAAGCATATTTTTACGCCTGTGATTTTATTCTTCTTCTGTATGTAAGCTTGTAGTTTAGTTTAATTTATATTCTACGCGTTGTGGCCATCGCACATTTTTAGTATCGAAACAAAAACATTTTTCCGCGACTCCTCGTTACCAATATTTTGTCGATATTTCATAACGACTGATATTTACGTTTTTTTAAACACAGTACAATTTACTGATTATAATAATTACTCCCTGACTTGATATTTACCACACACACATTAAAGCATCAATGGATAAAGCAGTTTCATAATAACATAATTCATAATAACAAATAATAGAGTCAAAGGATGTGACGAATTAACGTCCGAATAGTGAAAGTTGTTTTTTTACAATTTATTAGTCATTATTTTTTATATAAATCTGATTTTATCATACATTTTTACTTTAATTTTGAATATTATGTAATATGTGATATGTGATATTTATATTTCAATAGGACCACATGAGTTACAAAGAACCGACTCCTTAGTCGTAGGCGGATGATTGCTTAAGGTAAAAAATAATTGTAGTAAAATAAAAACGTTGGTGTTTTTAGGTGTATGGCGGTGACGCGCACTTCGACGATGCGGAAGCATGGACTATCAGCTCAAGGCGAGGAACCAATCTCTTTCAAGTAAGTCATTTAAATCATTCCAAAATATTGCACATGGTTATTATGCGTTAAGTTAGTTTAAGGATTTAGAATCGTATTATAGACATAACTTATGAGTTTTGGTTAAAGCATTGTCTTTTTGTACCAATTGGTTAGATTTTTGGGAATTTATGTAGTTTTATAAATGGTCTGCAATGATTTACTTTAAAAAATACTTCCTACAAAAATGACATAGCTTATGCTTTATGTGCACGAAAGATTTGTATTAATTCAGGGCCCGTCTACGGAAACTGATAGGGATAATTTCCAAAAGGTATCTAAATAATGTAGCATACCGATAACATTTTCTGCTTATATTGATTTATAGACACAAATCTTAAGCATTTAGCTTTGATATGCTATACGAATACAATCTGAAACAAGGCGGTTTCATATGTTGAAATTAAATGCTTCCATAAATATTCTCTAAGGTAGTTCACGTTTTACGTGAAAATACATTTCTATGGTCACTGCCTCTATAGAAAAATGCAAGCCACCTTGAAGACGACTATTAAAATAGAAGTTTCTGGATGATATTTTTTTTTTATTGTGCAATAGGCTTGCACAATAATAATAAAGGATGAACCATTTGTAACGATGTTAATTGTTGATATATTTTTATTATAGGTAGCAGCCCACGAATTCGGCCATTCCCTTGGTCTCTCTCATAGTGACGTGCGCTCAGCATTAATGGCTCCCTTCTACAGAGGATTTGATCCTGCCTTCCAACTCGATCAGGACGACATCCAAGGCATTCAGGTATACATTTCTACTATGTTTCGCAGGAGAATAGAGACTCGGTGGTTAAAAAAACAACTGAAGTTATTTTGTTTAATAAACTCGAAATCTTAATTGTTACATTATATTTTTGACTTGACAGGGAACATAAGACGTTTTGATTCATTTGTTTGAATGGCGATATCGTGTTAAATTACTTGATCGAAGAATATTGTAGAATACTTGACCCACAACATTTGAATAGTATCTGTATTCCACTAATGAAGTATAGACATCTACTCCATCTCGTTCCATTAATGCAGAGTGGTTTAAAACCATGTAAATATATATTCTAGAATAGATTTTCGTTCTTACTGTATTACTTTTTCCAGGCTCTCTATGGTCATAAGACACAATTGGACATCGGCGGAGGCGGAGGCCACACAAACCCAACAGTTCCACGAGTTACGACGCCAACCCCGTCTGCCGAAGACCCGGCTCTATGCTCCGATCCCAACATTGATACTATCTTTAACTCTGCTGACGGCGCTACATTCGTTTTCAAAGGTCAGTGTTGAACAGGAACAGGTCGTTATGAGAAATTACTTCATATGTAGTACGCACTTTCTTCACTCCTATAATTCGTATAAAAACATAATAAGCTACTGTATGTATACATTATATAGCTATCGGTATTAATAAAGAACAGGGAATTTCTAAACATTGACATTTCCAGGCGAGCATTACTGGAAGTTGACGGAGACGGGTGTAGCGCCGGGCTACCCCCGACTGATATCGCGCTCCTGGCCCGGCCTGCCCGGGAACATCGACGCCGCTTTCACGTACAAAAACGGCAAGACTTACTTCTTTAAGGGCTCCAAGTACTGGAGGTACAATGGACTGAAGGTTGACGGCGAATACCCCAAGGAAATCAATGAAGGTACTGACCGTCTTCTTAAGTTTGTTAACATTTTTCACAAGTTTTAGTCGAAACGAAACGACAAAAAGTTAATCAAGTTTTTATCTAAAGAAGTAATATTGATTGATTCATATTTTTCAGGTTTCACTGGCATCCCTGACAACATTGACGCGGCACTCGTATGGTCAGGCAACGGCAAGATCTACTTTTACAAGGGTTCTAAGTTCTGGCGGTTCGACCCAGCCCAGCGTCCCCCAGTCAAGTCCACGTACCCCAAACCCTTGTCCAACTGGGAAGGCATACCAGACGGCATTAATGCTGCCCTGCAATACACCAATGGATATACGTACTTCTTCAAGGGCGGATCTTACTGGCGGTTCAATGATAGGACGTTTAGTGTAAGTTATTGCAATATTAATGTTCCAAATGTGTTAATTTATTCTTTCGATAGAATTTGCAGAAAGATGTTAAAATTGATGTGATTTAAATTATGCATAATTTTATTTCTATTTCAATCAAATGTCTTTGGATCCGCTCTATTTTACATCAGGTAGCATGCTTCGATTTACTTCTTTGGCAATGAAATATTCAGTCTAGACTAATATATTCAATCAACATCAAGGACGACATAATATACGAGTTATCCTTGCACATTTCCACTTATCGGATCGTTTTTACAATATAGCAAGCTCGATTTACATCGACTGCATGGTCAATGTAATGTGTCGATCGGCAGGTGGACACGGATAACCCTGCTTTCCCGCGGTCCACGGCGTACTGGTGGCTGGGGTGCAGCAGCGCGCCGCGCGGCACCGTGGCAGGTAACGCGCGTCTCGTCGACCCCTCGCCCACAGACGACGACGTCGGCGACATACTGTTCGACGCAGGTACGTGGGCCACCCAGAGCTGGACCGGGTTAAAGTGATAGGGAATAGGAACTAGGGGTAGGATTGCTCTTGGAATTTATAATTTTGGATACAGACGTTAATTCTCACTTAGGTTAGGTTTTCAATATAACAATTTGAAGTAGATTGTGTGGGTTGTACGTATTTTAAGGGTAGCACAGAGTGTCTCAGTGATACGCGAAAATCTTATTAATTTTTATTCATATTATGTAATTGACATAATATATTCGTAACAGATACGTATGTAAGTGTTAGAGCATGGTTGAATTATAACGATTCGATATTAGACAATTTGCTAGTACGAAAACGTATTTGGATTGTGTGAAAATCAACATCATTTCAGATATAGATAATGTAATAACGATCTATAGATAATGTAAATAAAGAGCTTTGAGATGGAACGAAATTTTAAGTACTAAAAAAAACATTAAAGATAGCCATTACGTATTGTTGAGTTAAATTTATAATAAATTTAAATACATTAATAAATTAATAAGTACAAACTATGTGTACCATTTACATTTAGTAGCAATATTATAGTTATATGACGATGACTCCAAGAGCTAATCCAGACCAAATTATGTGATGAAAACCACCGTCGCCACTGTACTTGTCGATCTTGTGAATGTCTCACTGTCCTCTCAACAAATTATTTGTGATTAAAAGACTGTATTAGATTAGTTTTGACTTTCTTGATTTGTTGTCTCTCATGAAACATATGTTTTGTCTATTTTTATTTATAATATCTCTTTTGTTTTTACATTGTCTGTTATTTGATCAATTATTTTGTGTTTAATCTAACTCATTAATAATCATTTTCAGATGCATATTCGCCATTTCGTCTAAATTTATTAACATATCTTTTATTCCTATTTACTAACCACCTCCTGTAATTTATATAATTTGGTTTTTTGCTTATTTTATAATAGCTGAGAGTTTATTATATCTACTAATCAATTTTAATCGGTTAAGGATATAATGTCTATCATAATTTTGTTTAAGATGTTTTCAACTAATTTAATAACGGCGGTCAGCTTGCTCTATTTTGTAAAGCAGTGGTTGGTGGTTGGTGTTGGATGGTGGACTCGACAAAGACAGCTTCTGGGTGGCTCAACCTGCCTGCTAGACTGGGTTCGATTCATAGGTTATTGGGGCAACATTATGTTACCGTCCAAACTATTGGTATATTTATTACACTCGCAAAGTGTAGTTAGTGTTTATTACGAATAGTCACAATGAATATACCAACGGTACCTAAAATATTTTAGAACCCATACAAAATAACACACAAGAGTATTACTCTACTCTCGTTTAACGAATTAATGAAATTTGATAGTAATTTACAATCTGTTACAATCTATATACATATAATGCATCCATTTTTTCAGAAATAATTATAATGCATTTTTGTTGTGCACTTTAGCAACAAACAAACAAAGTACAAATTATATAATTTATCTGATACAAGTATTTATTTATCTGATACAAGTATTTCGTTACTAAAGAAACACGTAGTTCATTTATTAATACATGTAATACATACAAATTAACTGTGGTCGCATATTGAAAAGGAGGAGGAAAACTAGACAAAAACATAAGTATTACGGCGATCTTAAATCAATTGGGTGCAAAATCATGTGTTGAAAATGACTAAAATACATGTATCCGATAAAGAGCACTATGAAGTTCATCTCACATTGATTACACGGCGTTTAAAATTATGCACAATGTTTCACTAAGATCAATAATCACAATGTTGTATGCACAATATGTTTCAATCGCAAGTCTCTCACACCTCAGTTTAATATAAAATATCTGTGATTCACTGTTCGTAAACGATGGTGCTTGGGACGTGTCACATTACGATATGTGTTTGTGTGTTTTGTCTTTCTAGGTGTAAAATCATCCGCTCCACGGTCATTCTTCTGGTTCAGGAAATAGCCTCGGTGCAGAGTTCCTGAACATTTATATATAGAAATAATATAAAGAACAAAGACTCAATTAGTAATATAGGAGAACATGAATACCAGTGAGATTATAGACGTTAGCGGTGATTTTAGTACCGGCGAGTTTGTCACGCGTTGCCAGTACGTTATATTTCATCCCACATTTGCATGACTTTTTTGTTATGTACACTCTTGTCGCTTGCAGCACTTGTACGTTTGCAATACTGTCATTACTATCCACTGAAGACTAGCTGCGGTTACAGTACCAGGTGGCTGTAACTCTCCGAGATATTCGAACTGCATTCCTGCCGCTATTATAGCGTTGAATATATTACTCGTAATATAATAAATAGCCGGTGGTAGTGGTAGATGCCTCTTAATCCCCTTATAGAAAATATACTTGCTTCTTTGGTTTAAAAC
>DWUN01000526.1:0-21925 GCA_018249975.1 Passova gellias
CAGTAGTTTTGGGTTACAGCCGGACAACAAACAGACACAAAAATTTCAAAATGATTTTTTTTGGCTTGTGTTACTTGTAAGAAGACCCCTAGGAATATTTTTTTTAGTTTTTATTGAATGTACAGAATTGAACTATTCTACAGTTTTATTATATGTATAGATAGATACTTACAATATTACTCTTTATCTTCATGCACTAAAGGTAGAATAAAGAGAGATTTCTATCATCGGGTCATTTCAAAAGAAAAATTCTTGAGAAATGAGATGAGAAAAAGAATGGAGCAAAAATAAATATGTAGACGAAAACCAACAACGCTGAGTAGCATACAGATGTATACAAATTGAAGCAGCATACGGTTTTTGAAATTCTCAATAGAAAAATGTCATATTATAAAAACCATTCGCTTTAGTTTTCTTTCTATTTACGAACGTAATATAGAGCGAAAAATATTTAAGTAAATATACTTATTTTGATCCTTTTTAAATAGATTCTAACGGTACCTTGTCGGCTTTTAAGGTATATTTCTCATGGAGCCACAGGCAAAGGAAACGATCAAGTTAGATTTGAACTAAGCGTATATTCATTATGGCCCGAGGGTAAGGTAAGGAAAATTTTCTCTAAGAAATATTTTCATCGAAATCTCCCTACGTACATTGCTGTTTGGATTTTTTGGTGTCTATTATTTTATTGCAGGTCATTGCTCCGTGGCGAATTCCCGAGTTCTTTGAGCGTTTCCAAGGGCGAGGCGATTTAATTGATTTTGCGAATAGAGAAGGCATTCCCGTCTCTGCTACGCCGAAAGCCCCTTGGTCTACTGATGAAAACATTATGCACATAAGGTCTGCGTGCAATTCTTGTTAATCTACTTTAACAGAATGATTTTGATAATTTTTGGAGATCATATTATTTTTATATGTCTCATTTCTCGTAGCTACGAATCGGGGGTTCTTGAAAACCCCGGTGCAATACCTCCGGCCGGAATATTTAAAATGACGCGCAATCTACCAGATGCCGACGATTTCGCCAGCGTTATTGACATTGAGTTCAAGAAAGGTAATCTTGCAACTCTCACTTTAATTACTCGCCTTTTCTTTGTGTAAACTAAACTCAAGTTATATTCACAGGTGTACCTGTGTCTGTTCAAATACCGAGTGGGTATGAAAAATCTCTGACAATAACCGATCCACTTGTTTTGGTAGAAACATTAAACAAATTGGGCTCTCAACACGGCATCGGCCGCATTGACATCGTTGAAAATCGTTTCTTGGGTTTGAAGGTAAAATTAAAACTTTCTTCAACTAAATCTAGATACTGCGTTAATTATAATAAAACCGTATATTTCCACAAATAGTGGAAGGAATTTGTCAATGGTCAAAATGCGAGGTTTTAACTACTGCACTGATAATTTGATAATTTTCAGTCCCGAGGCTTATATGAGACACCTGCCGGTACTATACTTCATCTAGCTCACCTTGATCTTGAAGCTTACTCCCTTGACAGAGAAGTGCTGAGGTACGCCTAGTCACGCCATCAAATTAGTAACACGTTGTCTTAAATCTTTTTGATGAAATATTTAGGTATATTATTAAATTTACAGATTAAAAAAGTATCTACAAGACAAAATGGCCGATTTCGTGTACAACGGTTTCTGGTTCTCGCCCGAGGCGTTCTACACGAGAAAATGCTTAGAATTGTCACAAGATTCTGTTACCGGGACTGTAACCCTTCAGCTTTATAAAGGAAATGGTAAAAATCTATATTTTTATTGAACTGTTATCTTTCCAAATGAACAGTGTAGTTATTAACGTTATGACCAAAATAGTAGGTAGTAAAATTGTGAGTAAAGATAATACAAAGAAATTGTTTTTCTAATTCAAGTGAATATATTGGCAAGAAAAAGCGACGCAAGTTTGTACAACAAGGATCTGGTTTCAATGGACATAGCTGGCGGGTTTTCTCCGGAAGACAGTACTGGCTTCATCAATATCAACGCTATCAGACTTAAAGAATTTGCTAGATTGAATGCTGTGACCAAATTTTAATTTTATTAAAATTTGTTAAACATCTTATACCCTTTTTATTAAACGACCTCTAAGGAAGATTTAGTAGCTGACGTTCCATACCCTTTGAAATCTGTCACTTCGATAAAAGTAGTGTAAAACGTTACTCTACGGTAATTCGATATTTTGTACTTAGACTGCACCTCACTTAACATCCGGTGAGTTCGCAGTCAAACGTAAACCTATCGCTCAATAAAATAAATGAAAAACTTTTACCTACACTTTATACTTATACTTACTACACGATAAGATAAAGTAAATTTACATATTGCCCTAGTTTTGATTGGGAGAGCATACATACAGCATTAAGTATCGCCCATATGTACTTAAATGTCAATCTGTAGCCTGTACCTGCTCCAGGAAATTTAAAATAAATTAAAGGTAATGGTTCACTTAATGAGAATGAATATCAGGTGTGTAGCTGAAACTGTAGTAAATAACATTCTTGTCTAACCTCCCCCTAGACAGGACTTAAAGTTTTGCTACATTATTACTTTTTACAAAGAACAAGAAGAGCAAGAGAGGAGTATCATGTAATTCCAGATTTATGGAATATTACAAGAACGAATCGCGCCCACAAGATAACTTGATCTTGTGGGACTCCGTTTATGAATAAAGCAGAGCTTTGAAATGAATATTTGCATAACCGTTAGCATTTGCTTGTGAATTTGTGATTACTAGCTCGAATCACAGTTCCGAAGTGTTTGTTTTGATAAGATTTATTATAATTTAATTACAAAAATACTCAATCATAAATACAGCGAATAAACAAACGGGTCAGTTGATTGAGTGATTACGGGTCATTTAAGCAAAATGAGAACAATTTTAATTTATGTAAATTGGAAACTGTCGGACACAAAATTTGGTATGGTTGGCGAGGTCGTAGCAGTGCTTTAAGATATCAGCATACTGTGTATTCTGTACCATATGCCGATATTTTTACCGGTAAAATGGATAAACACCAATACACATGAATTTAGTTGTCATATTGGTAGGTGACACTGACAGAACAATCTTATTAGTTGATTTTGACATTTTCATTTTGACGGCTTATGCCAAGAGTATTGAACAAGCGTTCTGACTGAGACGTTATCGTTTTTATTTACTTGGCCTTTTCATTCATAACTCATTACTAAAACATATAGTTTGATTTGAAATAAGAATCAAATACAAATATTGTGTACTGTAGTTTTATTAATTAGTAAGTAGTCTGATCTACAAACTAAAAAATGCTTAGAAACTTACCTCAAAACAAGGAAGCTTTGTTAAAATCTTACACTACGAGATTAAAAGAAGATGTTAAAAGTATGTTAGAAAACTTTGAAGGTGAGTTCATTTCTAATGTAGGATATACATAGCAGATTTACGCAGATCTAAAATCTAGTAAACTGACTCTTATTTTCATTGTATTCAATACTACTTTGTTGACAAATGTTACTTCCTGATATATATACATACTATGATTTACAGAAATCATAAAGTTGGCGAAAGGTGAAAATGAATCACAGTTGAATAGGATGACACAAATAGAACAAGACACTTTTGAAATGCAAGTACGAGCTGCTAATATAGGTTTGTTTCTTTATCATCTTTTTATTATTAAAAAATATTCTTATGTTGGGTTCCAGATGTCACCCTATGGTAGGTGAGGTGTAGTCTCAAATGTGGACTATTATACAATGAGTGTAATGTTATATATTTTTTTTCTATTTCAGTCAGAGCTGGTGAATCACTAATGAAATTAGTATCGGACATCAAGCAATATCTGATATTAAATGACTTTCCATCTGTTAATGATGCAATCACCCAAAACTCGAAGTTGTTTAGAACGAAGCAACAAGAGTGTGATCAGAAGCTAATGTCTTTGAGGGATGACATCGCAGCTGACTTGTACGATTTAGAAGATGAATATTTCACTAGCATATATAAATAGAAGTTGAAGCTTCACTTATATACAGTAATTTTAAGAAAAATATAATGTATGCTGGCAAACAATTAAAAACCTACTGCTGAACGTAGGTTACTTAAAGCAACACTGATTTAAAGCCAACCTGCTGTCAAGAAGGTTTAAAAACAAACCAAGATGGTCAGACCTAAGATTGGTCAAATGTCTTTAAATGCTACATCTGGCACTGAATCCTTGATATGTCTTTCCAAGTGCAGAAGCACATACTCCGATTAAACATTATCAGTCTCCGATGCAAACCAACCAAATCAACAAGTGCTCAACTTTTCAGTTCCTTTGCTATTTGCAAGCACATCAAGACTTAGCCCTTTATATAATAAGAGTAGATATAATAAAAGATACGAATAACCAATGGTAATAGTGTTCATGATTTTTTTTTCATCCTTTCTATTACTCCACTGCTAGACCGGGTCTCCTCTCATATTAAGAGGGTTTTCAGCCATAGTCTACCATGCTAGCCAAGTGTGGATTGATAGACTTCACACCTCAGAAAATATTATATAATTTAAAACATCTCTAAGGTGCACAAGTTTCCTCACAATGTTTTCCTTCACCCTTATAGCAAGTGATATTAAAATTTTTAATTATAAAACACACTCAAAAAGTCTGCCTTGCATGTCAGGATCGAACCCAAACCCTCTGAAGTGGAAGGCTGAATTTCAAACCCCAAGCTATTGCTGCTAGCATACAATATAATTATTATAGAGAAATTTCATGTGTACATAATTCACTTCGGCTTTCGATGTGTGGCTCCAATTAGACTGCAATTTTCTTCAGCACTGCATAGTTTTCTTGTAACATAAAAATAATAACTAAATGCATTATACATCTGGCAATCACATCAAGCATTAGTAACTGTGGTTCACCTACAATTAATTGTAATTTTTAAACATGAATTGAAGTTGTTTTATAGTACTTTGCATACTGTAATGTAGCACAAGTTAGGTCTGCTTAGGATTCTGGATACTGACTGGTCTGCTGCACGAAGCTGACTGCTTAGGTTACAGTTAACATATGTATAATAAACTATATGAATAGTTTATTGTCTATGACTTAATATTCCAATAGATATATAAGCCATAGTTATTTTTAATCTTGCATTATTTGTTACACTACAGTATATAAATGTGGCAGTTTAGGTATCAAACAAAATAAAGAAAAGAATGTACAATTTTTTGTATTCTTTATTCTCAACGAAGAAAACATTAACTAATTGAATGCCTGTTCTCTGTAATTCATGTAGTTAATTGAATTATACTATTGACGTGTTACAGAGTATGTTCTCTAAAACTTAATCCGCGTGTTGAAGCTACTTAGGCTCAAATAAATAATGTGGTCCATTGTTAGGATATTGTTTAAAGGTGACAGGTCTTCCGAACTTGTGATTCTCCAAGTAAAAGAAGAGGGCAAATGAAGACCCAATAACTCCAAAGAACCACAACCACTGGCGCCACAACGGGATTATGGGTCTCATACTGGGATCATAACGATCTTCTCCAAATAATTCTTGTTTTGCATGAATCTAAAATAAAAATATTTATTTCAGAATATTCATTGACTGTGCAATCAATAAAATAAAATAATTACAAGTAGCACTTACTATTTCATTAAAATTTCTTTTAACATCTGGATAGTCATAAGGATAGTAGGGATCTTTAGAGTCCGTACCGATGTCAGGCAGTTTTGGATAATCTCCACAACACATTTCCTCCGGATATGGCTGGTATTCCTCTACTGTCAAGCCATATTTTTTTGCAGCCGCAGCACGCTCTTCTGGAGTTCTTGGATAAGGACCAGGTTTGTATTGATAATTCCAATCTGAAAATGTTATGACGTAACAGCGACTCTGTTCATTACCATGTTTACAGATTAATTTTAAAAACCCCTTGGATGCTTACGGTTACGAGTGGCATTGCAAAATATTCCAATGGAGCTTTTTAAAGCCTTTGGATTTGATAAAATTGCTTTCTTTATTAAAGCAGAAGCCATGTTTTAATTTTTTAACTATCGCATTGCCTGCCTTGCCTTTGGTTTACAGTGCCAGTTGACAGCTGACAGGTGATTTTAAATGTACATAGGAATATATTTTTTATTTATCAGCCTAAAAAACTTTCCTTTAGATTTCCTTCCTTTCCTTAGATACATTCTTTTGAATCCACCACTTTATTTATTGTTATTAATCACTTGGTAATATTTGGAAAGAGGTGTATACACATGTACTACTAATAACACAGTTTCAAGCGTAAAATTAAAACATTTTTTCATATAGTAACAAATTAATACATTATTATATTCTAAAATTGACAATTGACATAATATAGTTGACACGACTTGTTCTGTTGATTAATAAATATTTTAGATAATATGTGGATTTCCTTTTAAATTGATCCATGGAAAGTAATTGCAAGAAAACCTAAGGTAAACTACGCCCATGATGGGAAACGATTCTTCGCAATTAAGGGGACTAGAAATAAAAGAGAAGCCTATTGACACCACTGATTTCTGGTCTCAATATCAAGCGACTATCAATGATAGTTGCAGATATTTCAGCCTCAAAAGTGACGGTTCAGTGTCGGTATTTAAAGGAGAAATAGTTTCGGGTCCCTTATGGGCCTTGTCTACGCCTTTAGAAAAATTCTCTAATGTGAGTATCTAATCATCACGTTAATGTTTTAAATTTCTAATGAGCTTTATCTAACTACAATTTCATTCCAGAATCTCTTGAAATATCGCCACCCATGTATCGTGCGGTACATATCAGCGTGGCAGCAACGATCTACATTTCATTTAGCAACAGAATATGTACAACCGTTGGGTCACATCCTATCATCACTAACACCTCTGCAAATTTGCATTGGTCTCAATAACATATTACAGGCCCTAGTATTTCTTCATGAGCAGGTAATACCTTTTTCTAATATACCACCAATAATACCTACAAATACTTATTTTAGGAAACTAAATAACTATGAATAATTATTTTAGCAAAATAAATCATTACAAGTAATACCTACAAACTTCTTTCAGCAAAATAAATCACAAATTAAATTGAAAAATGCCTTCAACCAAGTTCTTGTAAAGAGTTTTTTACTAATACTACCTATGTTTCAGGCTGGGACATCTCATAATAATGTTAGCATATCATGTATTTATGTGTCTGGTGATGGACAGTGGAAACTTGGAGGCCTACAGTACTTATGCCCATTTCCTGAATTGAACTCTGCATATCTAAAACATTCCAGAATCCACAGGTTTCACAAACATTATTGTTAAAGTAGTAACAAAAATAAAATGTATGGATGTTCTACTTTTTACATATATATATAATATATATATAATATAGATGTAAAAAGTATAGATGTATATATACATATATATATAATATAGATGTAAAAAGTATAGATGTATATATATATTATATGTATAGATAGACATAGATTGTTTTATGCTAATACTTCTCTTATATGGTTACTTGTAGATATGATAAAGCTGTGGATCCCAATGAAGATTCTTACGAATTAACATCCAAAGTTGACCAATATGGCTTTGCAGTTCTCGTGGAAGATGTATTTAAGGGAAGAAATGATGGTTAATAAGAAATTCTATACATTATAACAAAATTGTAAACAAGTTTTCTATTCAATGTCTTGCTCTCATAATATCTAATTCTCTTGCAGATGGAGTGCCACATTTGAAAGAATTTAAGAAATATTGCAGGGACTTGTTACAAAATCCCGACCCAACCAAAAGGCCTAATCTATCTGAAGTTCTTCAAAATAATTTCTTTAATCATGAATTTATTTCTATCTATAAGTTTCTTAACTTTTTGCCGTTGAAAGCGGAAGATGAAAAGTCACAGTTCTTCGGTAACATTTTAGAAACACTCAAATGTTACGATGAAGAAACTGTTGCCGAGCAGTTGGGAGGTTTACTTTTATCAAGGTTGACACTACTAGACCAGACTGCTCGGAAGAATGTAATACCATTCATTTTGAAACCAAAAAATGGTACTTATAAATTAAAATATTTTAGTTTCATTAATTTCTTTCGTCATAATTTAATTCAGTGTTACTAAATGTGTAAATACTTATTATTTTACATGTTTGTATCTGGATTTTGTTGGATTTTAATTTATTGTAATGTGGATATTTCAGAACGACCACACAGTGGTGAGCTACAAGGCTTTTTCACTTTAGGTGTTTTTAAAGAGCATGTAAAGCCACGATTACTACAACTGTTTGGGGTGAGAGATGGTCAAATCAGACTGTTACTCTTGGCCCATTTCACAAAATTTGTACACGTGTTTTCTCATGAGGAACTTTCACAACATATTTTGCCAGAGGTTTGTATGACTTTTAAAAGATTTATTTAATCGCTACAATTAGTGATGATGAATTCCAGTGTAAACTATAATTTTCTTCTCAGAATGACATGAGTTTAGATCATAGTGGGCCACGCTGGCCAAGGGAAAAGTATTTATGATATAAATAATAACATCTTATTGAAAAGAAATTAAAAAGCTTAAATGTTATGTGACGACATGACACCTACTCATTTTTTTGTATGCTCTCAGTTGTTTTTAGTGAAATTTTTGGTCTAAAAATTATATTGCTGAATATTTTGTTTTAGTTGCTGCTGGGTATTAAAGATACTGATGACAACCTCGTGGCATCAACATTGATTTGTTTGAGTGAGTTGGTACCTATACTAGGAGCAGACACTGTTGTTGGAGGGAAACGGTCAAAACTTTTTACTGACGGGAGACCAAATTCAAAAACGAACGCGTCTGTTTTAACTAGTATTCCAAATGAACAGTTATTTTTATTAAATAAATCTTTGAGCCAGTTTCACTGCTCTGAAGAGACAGATCAAGATCTAAATTCATCCGCTTATGAACAACAACTAACATTAAATGAAAGACCTTCGCCAGTCGGTGGTGAAAGTGTAGACAATGAAAGTGCAACAGTTACATTGTACACCAATAATAGAAAAGAAATCGCAATTGAAGAGCAAGATTGGGACGACTGGGACAGCAGTAATCGCCAACTAGAACAAATTAAACTATATAGAACCAATAGCTCTGAACAAGTAATAGACGAAAATGAAACTGATATTGACAATCAATATATGGTTAATAACACGTTAATTTGCATTAATCCACCTTATACTGACAAACCAGCAATAAGATCAATAAATCTCCAAAAGGCTGCAATGGAAGCAAAAAAGAATATTGTTGATATTTCAGAATTAGACATAAAAAATCAAAAAATCGACAACACGAAAAACAGCGTGGACGACTTTGATTTCTTTGCTGATATGATGCCAGTTATAGAAAAGCAGGAGATTGTCAAAGTTGACTCTAATAAGAGTCAAGATTTTGTCAGTAAATTGAGCTTTGTACCTGATGATAATTTAGATGATAATGAAGGCTGGGGAGACAGCTGGAACGAGTGAGTTGTTAAGGAAATAATATTGTCTAGTTTTGTCGTTTATATCTTTATTCAATGTTGAAAAAAATCTACAATAAGTATTTTTATTTAATAAAACAAATGTAAATAAAAAGTCATAGCCACTAATAACAACCTTGCTAATAAAAGAAGCTAAATAAAGAAGAAGTTGGGTCATAAAATGAAAATACTTATAATTATCTAGCATCAAGGCATTGCATTTTAGATTTAAAAATATCTAAAGTTTAACACCAAAGTATATTTCACACGTCGTGTTACCAGTGAGTTTTATTCCAAGTTGAAAGTTACAGGATCAATCTCCAAGATGCAAACTCACAACCGCACAATATAAGACACATTGTAATCTTCACACAGCCCAAAGTGCATATGCTCTATGTTAAAAGAAATCAATGGCTTAGCCAAATAAATATTTGATATTTCTTTCAATTATATGCATTGTTTTATTTATAGTCACCCTAAAATATATATGAGTATTACCTGTTCTTATATACTAGAGAATAACTTAATTATGACTTAACATAGTTATGAAGTTTAGTTCCTATACAATAGCAAAATGTTAAAATGTATAGTAAGACAAACTACTAAAGTTGAGTATAATACATGGAGGACTAGCAACTGACTAGACGAAAATGGGCTCAAAAATTATTCTAAACACGAAAAAAGAACTAGTAACAATTTTCTTTGGCATCCAGTAGACACAGTATTGGGTATATTGAAACAATCACAGACTGCCGACAATCCTCTTAATTTATTTAGACAAGAAGCATTTTACCAGGAGAGTCCACAATCAAACAGAGTCAGTTTAGATATAAGTTACAAGATATAGATGTTCCTTTGCATACATACTTTTAACATAACAACTCAACTTCAGCAAGATATTGAGTTGGTATCTGTGCTCACATTCATGAAACAGATCAATCCTTTTTATTGTGATTGCTGGAATATTGGTAACCTTTGCGACCAGTTGGTTGCTGCCGCTTGCCTCAATTGCTTCTTGTGACTACACACACGTAACTGGTTTAATTCTTACACAGCAACCTTTATTTGTCTAGCAAGATCCTTTGAGCTGTCGTTATAGACGTCTATCATTTGCTGCCGTGCCATTTCAGAGAGAGCTTCTAAGTCATTACGAGTCATCCCTTTGGTGGGAATCGGAGGCAATGTCGTTATGATAACTTTTCCTGAAAAAAAAAATACCAATCACCATTACATATACAACAAAAAACTAAATACACTTTTAAGTAAGATTGGCATCAGTAAAGTGGTTACTGGCAATTTTATATAAAATTACACCAACCCCATCACATGTGGGAGAAAGGCAGGCAAATAATAATTATACACACACAACAATACTTTTCAAGATGAATATGTTATACATTTTATCAAGAAACCTAATTCACCTGTGTTATAAAATATAATAATTTAAAAACAAGGGCTATAATAACATACAATTGAAAATTGAAATATCTATAACAGGGCTTAAATCAAGCCCTTGCTATTACTGTACAGTAGGAACTTTGTTTCATTGCTCTCAATGAAGTTTGAAAATTATTGCTATGAAAATTCTGCAGGTGTATAAATGATTTTAATATATACTACATTTATCTTATATTAGAACTTTTTCTTATTAATAAGGAAACATAATATTGAATTAGTTTTTACCATATACTTACCTGGTTCAAAAGTTTTCGACTCATTGTCAAGAAAATAATATTGGCTAAACACCACTGGCATTATTGGAATTTGGGCATCAATAGCCAAATAAAATGCACCTTTCTTGAATGGATGTATGCAACCCTTGTTAAAACGTGCACCTTCAGGAAATATCCAAAGTTTCGTCTGTAAAATATTCGGAATTATTTAAATATAGTTTTATTTTAAATATACACTACAATAGGTGGTCTAACTGTACCTTTTCACGTATGACCCTTTCAGTTGCTTCCTTCATAAGCAACCTAGCCTTATCAGTTTTCAACCGATCAATGAATACAAGACCGGACAACCAAGCACCGAAACCGAAAGCACCAGCATATATCAAGGGTCGTTTAGCAACAACAGTACATCGTTTCATACGTGGCCACATTTCAAACATACCTAGAATTACAAATCAAGCGAATCGTAAAACAATAATCGTATTGTATTGTTGCTTGCCATGTACTTACCTAAGATATCTAGTGAACTCTGGTGGTTCGATATCACAATGAAACATTGCTCATTATCCCAATTTTCTAATCCGCGTAACTCCCATTCTATACCAACGATGTAAGATGCGTAGCGGCAGAAGCGGGAAGCAACACTGTATAACGCATTAAAAAATATTACATTTAGAACAAAACTAGAAAAAGTACATTTCCCACTACATTAAAATAATCAATATCTTACATTAGGTTTGTAACGTCGCGTGGGTATAATAATACTATGGGCAATAAAACTGTACAAGTCATAAATACATAAGCATAATACAAGAAAAACTTTAAGTAATATCTAAAAACATTGCTCTTTTCGTACAAAAAGGGCAAGGTAAATATAAAACCCGCCAAAAATAGTTCAGGATATGAATAGGAGGAAGCCATAACGAACCATAGATAAAGAAAAGAAAGGAGATTTTTAATAAAAAAACTTATGATGTTGCTACATTACAATATACATTGCTTAGCAAAATATTGATAGAAAAGTATCAAATTTAATATTTTTATGTGCAAAGTAAGTAGTACTTTATATTTTATCAAAGCAAAATTATTGTTCTCCTAGTAAAGCGTATTTTATCCCTTTGGTATTTAAACACTGTAGAGATTTTTAGATATTTTTTAGATAATAGTTTTATTTATTTGTTACCATCGTTATCATTTGTTAATTACCTTATAAAAATTACATACTATTCTCCATTACTGGAAAATTAAAATGACACAGTAGGTCAACTAAAATATTTTGAGTTTAAAAATCATCAGTTTTAAATTAAAGGTCTTTTTATTTCAATTCGATAAACTGATTAGTCAAATTGAGAAACACTTTTCCTAAACCAAACTAACACATTTTTAAATATGTACACATTGCACTGACAACTGGGATGGCTTTCTGGTAACACAATGTCATAAAGGTCTTTTTCCGGTTACGTCTTTCTGAGCGTAACCGAGCTGCTGCGTTAAATATTTTATAATGGTGAGTTTGTGATGTTAAATAGAATATTTAGTACCTTTATTTGCATGTATTCACTCTAACCAAACGAAAAAATTAGATTATGGTATACCGATGTGTTAGATAAAATGCAATGAAAGTCGCCGTGAAGTGACTGCCATGTCTAAGTCAAAATCAAAATTTGTGTTGCCGTTGTCTTATCGTTGTTTCAATGTGTACTAGGCTCTAATAAATCGAATGTAGAACGTATTATCTGCTGCCGGTTAATATTTGGTGACTATTGCCTATATATGTTATGATGAAATTTCGACACATGCGCGTCATCTGATGTTGCTGAAGATACTCACTTGGAGAAGCATTGGACATGTTTTATGTCTGTGACTGAACGGTTTGTATTTGACGCAACAATCAAGATTAAAAAGTGTCTCTGAATTTCCTTAAAAACTATAACGAAGTATCGGTTAAGATTTAACAGTAACAATAGCGTACTTCTATTACAGGGTTTCGTAAAGGTAGTGAAGAACAAGCAGTACTTCAAGAGGTACCAGGTCAAATTCAAGAGGCGTCGTGAGGGAAAGACTGACTACTATGCTAGAAAACGCCTTGTTGTTCAGGTAATATAAATAATTGCTTTCAATTTATGGATGTTATCATTTGGGGAGTATGTCACTAATATTACAATCTTAATCTCTTAGGACAAAAACAAGTACAACACGCCTAAGTACCGTTTGATTGTACGTCTCTCCAACAAAGATGTGACCTGTCAGGTGGCTTACTCGCGCATCGAGGGCGACCACATTGTGTGTGCGGCGTACTCGCATGAACTTCCCAAATATGGCATCAAGGTAAGCAAAACAATACCACAGTAACACTGATGATCACTGATATCATGTCTGTTAAATGATGAATATGAACGGGCGGTCTAAAGCAAAGTACAATTGCAAAAACATATGTTGTTATGTGTTCATTACTGATTTATCGTAATTCTTCAACAGTTCATTACGATCGTTGTAGCCATGAAATCACCAAACTATAGTTTCTCTTTTAGGCTGGTCTTACTAACTATGCCGCTGCATACTGCACTGGTCTCCTGCTAGCCCGGCGGCTGTTGCAGCGACTTGGCCTGGACTCCCTCTACACCGGTGCTACAGAAGTCACTGGCGATGAATACAATGTAGAGCCAGTTGACAATGGACCAGGAGCATTTAGGTAAAGTTATTTTGAATAAAGAACATATATCTTAGTCGGGGTTTTATGTTGTGCTGTGGTAGTGTGGAAAAATTGTATTCCTTTCAGCTTTTTGAATACTGTGATCAAATTTGTATTTATTTAGAGCAAAATATACAAGTATAGTGAAAGAGTTTAGAATAAGCATTAATTAATGAAAATAAGATAATATCACTAACAAGCAAGTCTGGTTTGTAAGGATAGATAATTGGTATTCAGTGGTTTCTGCCTACGCAGGGTGGAACCTGGTGTGATGGTGTAAGAATAATAACAACTGTGCTATTATGATTTTAAAAAAGACCAGTTGTGGAACTAGACAATACTTCAATCACAAGTTAATGTAAATAAATGACTTTTGGTTGTGATTGAATGATTGAATATGGTATATGTACACCATTTCAAATTGCTTAGTAGTTAATTGATCAAAACATGTCAGTACTGTGATGTTCTTAACCATTCAATGTATTTACAGGTGTTACTTGGATGTTGGTCTTGCAAGAACAACCACTGGTGCCCGTGTATTTGGAGCTATGAAGGGTGCAGTGGATGGAGGGCTAAATGTACCACACTCAATTAAGAGGTTCCCAGGTTACAGCGCAGAAGACAAAAAATTCAATGCAGAAGTACACAGGTAAGGAAAACACTTTGGAAGGACTTATTGCTCCATTCATCCTTTGGATACTATGCTATGAGTTATCCGAACAGCCAATAAGGAGCCACATTAATCACAACAAGGGATTTTGGTTGTCATTATAATGCAATTTTTTTATACATTATGTAACCACCTTTGATTACAGTTATTTCTTATCATAACAAGTAGTATTATTTATTTACATCCATTTGAGTAAGTTTAATTTTTAGTTCAATAGTAAATTAGTTGTAGTAACCAATTTATTAAATCTTCTATATACATATACCTAAATTAAAGGCTGGCACAGCACTAGAATTTTATTAAATTAATTGGGAATTGTGGTAAAAGTAATGGGTTGTCCTGATGCATATATCTGTTGCAGGGCCCACATTTTTGGTACACATGTTGCAGACTATATGCGCACACTGGAGCAGGAAGATGAAGACACCTATAAGAGACAATTTGGCAAATACATTAAACTTGGTGTTAATGCAGATGATGTAAGTATATTTTATTCTGATTTGTTTGTCCAATGGTTAAAAGCCTTTCTGCTTGGTTGGGTGTTGTGGGTTCAGTTCCCACCGAGAATTAATATGAATATGGATGTATATTAATTAATAGTCAGAAATTAATACAGACTTCCATATACGTTTATATGAACATAGTATAGGCTCATTTACATAACACAGGCTCTGGCTAATTTGGGGTGTGATGACTGTGGAAATTTGTCATGAGACATAATTTTTTTACATATATAAAAAGTGCAAACGTCCAAACAAATTACTGGTCAGGTAATCCAAATCGGAGCAGTGTCGAAGTTGGACTATATTATTACAGCATTGAAACACATCTTTTATAGATCTGTATCTTTAAAAAATTCAGTTTGGTGCAACATTGCAATAAACGACATTATTCATTTACTTATTTATCATCTATGTAGGCTGTAGTTAAGTATTTCTATAAAATCAGTGTAACATAATTAAAGGCATTTGTAACAATAACTAAGCTCTTGTATTGTTAAAAAAAAATCGCCTTTTTCTGTACGATAATAGGTACATTTTTAGCCTTTTTGACCATCAGTAGTCTTCAAAACTATTTTCATGTCATATTTTATCACAATCTGCAAAGAGTTTCGACCATGCAAACACAATGGACATTACATTTGGTTGGTTGGTTGGTTGGTTGGTTTAAAATAGGTTATTCTATGATTAAAATTATTTTCAGATTGAAACGCTTTATAAGAAGGCTCACGAGGCAATCCGTGCAGACCCAACCCACAAAAAGCAGGAAGGCAAGAAAGACCCAGGTAAACAGAAGCGCTGGAATAAGCGAAAGCTGACACTGGCTGAGAGGAAGAACAGAATTAAGCAGAAGAAGGAGTCTTATGTTAAAAGATTACAAGCTCAGGCTGAAGCCTAAGTGAAGGTTTCTAAGATCAATAAAACCTTTGAAATATTTGTTTTTTTAATTTTTTTGTTTATTACTCATTAAGGATATACAAATAATTATTTAACACATATAAACTTTGTGCAACTTGCAAAATACCTGAAAAGAAAAAGTACACCAAGTAGAACAATTGATATATTTGGGATGTTAATTCAGGTGGGTGGTAGGTAGTGAAAGGAGATAAATGTATCCAAAAAAGATAGTGGTTAATAGGTAAATATTAGATATAGTAGAAACAAAATTAAAGAATTTGTGGGGCAGAAATGAGAGACCAATATAAGAGACGAGTATATATCCGGAGGAGTAGAGCTTACAAAGGGAACGTATAACCAAAGTTAGAAATGGTGTGGGGTGAAAGATGTAGTGACAAGAATTAAGAGAAACTTACTAAGTGTTAAAAACGTAGAAATAATGAATAATGGCAAACTCGTGAAACAGATTTAGAAGACTTCCTCGCAATTTCTCGGACATGTCTATGTTCTCACATAAAATACTAACAGGCGGTGGTAAAATATGACCTCCAAAGTTTTTAGATAGATAAAACGAAATTTACCAAAAACTACTGTTATTACATTACTGGATTAAATTTAAAGCCATTTTGTAAATTCTTGTTAATCTGTGCTTTTGCTTATGTCAATTGGCATATCAATTTTATTTCTTGTCATCTTGTCAGTTTACAAATAATAATTTTACAAAATCTCTATGAACTAAGTGCAGATAGTATACATAAGTTTAGTTTTGTTTATTTTTCATAATATGGCTACTGACATATTTTCAGGTACAGATCAGTTTCATATTTGTAGGATATGTTTGCAATCAGCTAAACAAACTACTAATTTGTTTTCTGATGATAAAAATGCAAAGGATATTTTAGAAAAAATACATGTATGTTTTCAACTTGTAGTAAAGTATGAAATACATTTACCGTCAGTGATTTGTAGCAATTGCATTATGGAATTAGACATTGCTCATAATTTTCGAAACAAATGCTTCACTTTTCACGAGAGATTCTTAACGTTATGCAAGGAACCATCGATTATATTGAGCAAACAATTTAAAACACCCGACAAGGACCAAAAAATAGAAGACTGTTCATTAGAGTTAATTGAAGATACTTATGAATCACACAACACTCCAAGTAAGTTTCTACATGTATGGCCATATGAATCTGGTTTAATTGCTACTGAGACAAATGCCAAATGCTTGGTTTAGATAGGTATAAAGTTAAATAATTATTATTCATTTAATGATCTTCAATTTTTCACTTTAGCTGTGACTGCTCAAATGAAGACTAACATTGAAAATTACAACTGTACTATTTGTAATAAAAGTTTAAAATCAAAAACATCTCTACTAAGACATAATGTAGCTATGCACCAAAACAGAAAACACTTGGGCAAGGTCACAGGATTTGGAGCAAGTCGACGTTATCATTGCACAAAATGCTCTTACTGCACTCCACACAGTCAAACACTAGTTAATCATATGAGGAGACATAATGGTGACAGACCATATAGTTGTGAATGTGGCAAAAGTTTTACTCAGTCTTCTAGTCTTGCCGCCCATCGCAAGACACACAGCAACATTACATACTACACCTGTGCAACATGTGGAAAACAGTTTAAACATGCCTTCACGTTGAAGAAACACTTACAAGTACATGAAACTGGCAAATATTCCTGTAACATTTGTCATAAGAATTTGAAATCTAGACAGTCTCTGCAAGATCATATGCATCGTCACTATAACATACGGAACTTTAATTGTGAAGACTGTGGTGACACATTCGTTACATGTTCAGAATTAATAAATCACAAGAAGAAACATAACTCGGTGAAGAAAATAGAGTGTCATTTATGTGGGTACAAAACTCACACTAAGAAAAATTTGGTAGTCCATCTCAAGAGGTAATTTACTGTATATAGAATTCACTTATTGAGTTGTCCTAAGATATTATTTCTATTGTCATAGACGTTATACTATTATGTGCAGTCTATTACCATTAAATTCCATTTAATCAGTATTTCTTACAATCTTTATATTTAGTTATTAAAGGATTACATAATATAATATTAATGAAATCAATAAAGCTGTTTTGTGGATACACTGTATTAAGGGCAGCAAAATTAAATATCAATACAATAAACCACCCATTTTTCAGGCACACCGGTGACAAATCATTCAAATGCGGATTGTGTGAGCTGACATTCTACACAAGCGGAGACTTACGGCGTCATCATCGCGTACACACACTTGAAAAACCATTTACTTGTCCCACCTGTGCACAAAGATTTACACACAGCACCAGCCTCAACAAACACATGCACACTGTGCACGGCCTGGATTACAAATGGGGAGATCTTAAGTTTAAAGAATTGAAAAGAAACAAAGGAGTACAAAATAAATTACTTGATAATAAAAGACATTAAACTATTTTTGAAAAAAGTTTATTATTATTATTAGATACAGATCCAACTAAATCTATCTAATGTTACTTATTCGCACATACTAATTGTCAATTCATGAAGTTACTTTCAACTGAAACAATGTCATTGAAAGTAATGAAATTTATATCAGATTTATGAAGTTTTTATATTCAATGCAACTTCAATTGATATTAACTTACACATCTAATTACATGATGAGCCATAATAAGCTTAGAAAGTGAAATGATTATGTAGACAAGCACAGCATAGCCATTCTGTATGAATGATATATAAGTGCAATAAAAACTATATGGATGGAAAATATTTCCATTAAACAAGTGAAACCTGAAGCTTTATAGTAATATAATCTTTTTTCATCATATACTAAGGAAAAAATAATGTTAAACACCTACTGATATTAATAATCTAAATGAAAAGATATAAAGCTTATTTTCAATGTCACTGAAATATCCTAACAAATATGTAATATCTATCCTATGAAGTCTATCAAAGACATTGCTTTTAAAATAAATAGATAACTATTACAAAGTATGCTATGAGAATCAATGGTAGTATCAGTAGTTAATCTTCCTCGTAGTCCTCATCGTCCGAGATGTATTTGCGCGGTTTGCGTTTCCTGGTGGGTGTGCTTTTACTCTTACTCTTTAGTTTAATTTTCATTTTCACAGAGCGACTTGACTCTCCATCCGAATCATCATCTTCTGTAAAAGAAATGTTTCGTGAAATCAATGCACTATAGTCATTTATCCATATCTCTGAAAAAGTATTCTAATTTATAAATGGACCGTTTATTTTGAAAGTGGTGTAAATCCATTTTCTTTTGTTTCGAGAAAATTAAAGTTTACTATATTTGTTAATTTAAAAATACAGGCAAATCATATGAGGTCTGGCATTGTTTCTATTGTTTTATCAACATTTAATTTATTTATATAGAATTGTTTTTGGCTAATTAGACTACGATAACACATATTTATGTGCTGTAAATGGACTTACACCACTTTCAAAATTAGACAATTGTAAAAATCGTTTAATTTCAATTTTGAAAAATCAAATATCGCTTAAAATATAAATTTTATCTGTCGTTACGTACTGCCTTTCTGCGAGTATGGTTATAATACTTTCTTACTGTGTTACTGTTGGACGTGGGTTCCTGTGTAGGGTAGTATTAGGTGTAGGCGAGAACGACTATAATATACTTCATTATATCGTTATATACGGTTAGTAGGGAAACAAGTTATTAGCCATCGGTTATATAAGTGTTCAAACCATCATAAATGCAATCAACGAAATTTGGCGATAACAAACGAAACCAAATTGCTTTATTGATTAAATATTCGTACTAACGGGCGTCCATTCAAGAGTCGACTACGGTAGGCTTCACTTTTTTCCGATCTTGTCGTTGTTCCACTGCTGGAAATGGGTCTCCTTTCATAGTGTAGTTTTTAAAACCGTTTGCAACGCAAGCCAAGTGTGGAATGATATTTACACACCTCAGAAAATACTATACTACTTCAGAACATCTCTAAGGTGTATATGATTCTTCACAAAGTTTTCCTTGAACGTTATATCAAATGATATTTATATGTAATTTATGAACCGCACGTAATAAATCCGAGGTGCGTGCGTCGATTTGAACCCAGACCCCCAAAGACGGAGACTAAATTTCAAACCAGTAGACTAGCACGGCTGTTACGCTTTCGCTACACTTATATCTCCTCGTAACTTTGCAGCTATTTTGTATAATCCAGCGCGTCGAAGTTGTGGACGTCGTTTGCGATATTACACCCACGGAACATGTCCACATATGATAATATCGACGTGAACGCGACGCGAGAAAATATACGCAAATGTTTTATCTAAATATCCTTTTTCATATTGTCAATTTTTTTTATGACAAATTCGGCCAGGTCGCATCAAATTATATCAGTCAATATGTTCACTTGTAAATGAATAGTTTAATAAAAAAGTTTCACTAAAATACGACATAACTTCGTTGTTTCTATTGAATTTTAGATACACCCTACGCCATCCAATCAGACCCTTATAATTTGCATGGAAACGTGTTATTCAGTGAAGTTCGCATAACAAGCTAATGACAACCCCTTTTGTTTTTGGCGCGATGAGAGAGTTTCGACCATTCGGGCTCAGCTAACAGCTTTATTTACATGAAAATGTATTCGAGTAGGTACAACAAATTTAAAAGGCATAACGAATCATTAAGGCCTTTGTTGTGTCTTTATGATATCTTATCGTAAAATAAACTCTAAACAATATCTAAACTAAACAGATAATAATCATATATCAATTTCCAAGGACGTCATCGTGGTTGGTCGCAAAATGGCGGCAACAGCCGTTTGAATAGTAGCCGGCTCGCTTGCGACTATCTTCACATGAACCATTTGTAGTCAATTCAATAAATAACGATATTTTTTGGAAACATCGAACCCGCGGCTCTGTTCATACTCCAACGGATGTGATAGGCTCTATCCCGCTATTAATATGCTCCTATATCCTGGCCCCGATGATAACTTACCACCGCCATAACACATTTCGTCAAAATTGGTCCATAACTTTCTACGACATGTGCGAGACATTAAAAAGAAACTATTGCTCAGTAATATGTGAAATATAATTTACATACGTAAGTAACAACACGTTGCAGTTAATTTTTTAAATAAATATCTTTTCTCCGTTACTCCTCTATTATATGTATGGTGTATGTATGTATTATAAGTATAGATTATGCTACATTTCATCAACAATACTTGTGCGCGTGTGTACGATTTTGGAGGGTTAATGATAAGATAATGGCAACTCCCGTATTTGTCTTATATCCCGCAGTGTTTGCCTACAGAATCCCGCCGAGACCTATTTCCTAATTATTGAGTGGTACAAAATTCAGTAAATATGCGGGTACTTTGTGGGTTCGGTTATTTTGAATTTAGCAGATTTCAGTTGTTGTAATCTACGAGTGTGATTCAGTCTTAGTTGTGTTAGTTTTGGTAATGATGTATAAGTGAGCACGCACGCATGTTCCAGTCGGTGATATAAAAATAAGCCTCACACTTACAACTATAGTTTTGTTTATAAAAAAATTATCGAAATACAAAATTGCATTAAGGATTACGGTCATTGTTAAGTTACTATTTTTAAACTACCATTTATTGTCTATAAATTCGATTATTATTATTGATTCGTATATAAACTGTATTTGTATTTATAATGTATTTGTATCGATCTGGATTTCCATTTTCCCGTTAATCTGAGGGGCATAAATACACCGTACTTGCCCCCTAGAGGTCTATAAGCACGAAGCTAGAAGACCCCAAGTCGACCGCCTCGGCCTCAGTTACGAGACATGGAGAGGAATTATTTCAATTTATAATTTACACCACATTCTCTTTCATAAAAGCCACTTATATCTCCATTCTCCCAAGTTAGGCGAGGGCGGTATAATTCAGTACACATTTTAAGATTACTTTCTGTCGTACCATTAAAGCTGTCCTTCGGTTTATGGCAACATTTTTCAGCACTAAACTGAATC
>DWUN01000527.1:0-21914 GCA_018249975.1 Passova gellias
CTTCTTTATATACGATTACACTATTATATATTAGTACCAGCGAATTATTTTTAAAACTTTAATTTTGGTCGTTTTGGCTGAATTTATTTTAAATAAATAGCAGTTGAGAGTGAAATCTTTCTAGTATAACGTCTATGATGTACATTCTGTGGTTTTATGTTCGTCTGATGTATACATTCACAGTCTGTCTTACCTACTGTCAATCTTGTCGGTCAATCATTCAATACAGATTTTTTTTTTCAGAATTCCAGACTCACCTATTTCATAACAATTCTACGTTGGACTAGTCGATTGAAAAAGGGAAAGATTGATTACTTTAAATTAAAAGCATTTTTTGTTGTAATTCCTCTTTCTCTCGCTATCATGGCATGGAGAAGTCACGGAGTAGATAATCTTGATATGATCAGACATTTGAAAGGTACATCATTTAATAATACTCGCTAACAAAAATAGCCGAGAAATATTGTAATTAATTTATATTCCTGAGTTTACTATGCATTTCGCAATCAATATGTCGTATATAATATAAAATACAATAAGAAATTTACTTTCAGCAAATGGGATAATCAAAACCGAAACGGTAGCAAACGCGATGAGAGGCGTTGATAGAAAAAACTATTGTCCCCATGCTCCCTACCACGATTCTCCCCAGACAATTGGCTATTCTGCAACCATCAGCGCACCTCACATGGTAAAGTAAATTTATTTGATTGTTTAAGTTACCTTATACATAGACCGTTCTAAATGTTTGTGCATACATAATTAACAAAAGGGTATTAAGTTTTGTTTTTGTGGTTTTTAACATTTAAAATATATAAATGAATGTTGATTTACATAAAGGACTTCATTACAGCATGCACATGCTTTAGAAAAACTGAAAAATCACCTGATACCCGGTGAAAAAGCGCTAGATGTCGGATGTGGGTCTGGTTACCTAACAGCATGCATGGCTCTCATGGTTGGAGAGAATGGAACAGTCATTGGTATTGACCACATACCTGAACTGGTGACTCTTGCTACCAAGAACATTAAACAGGACAACCCTGACCTTCTCACATCACAAAGAATCAAACTTATTGGTGAGTTACAGTTGAACCATTACATTAATATATTTTGAATAGTTTTATTATTGCTGTTGTATGGGATATTGAAATATCATGCTTTATAATTAAGACGTTTTGAGTAAATGAAATTATTATTATCATACCATCATGCAAGATGCTATGATAATAATAATATGAATGTAGACAAAGTGCGTCAGGTTTGCAAGGAGAGAGCTATTTGGCACTCGGTGCTTTCTGTCTACCCCGTTCGGGACCTGGCGTGATGTTATGTATGTATCATGCAAAATTGTAGGGTAGGCACAAAGCACCGTGTGCCAAATAACGACATCCTTAGAAACCTGATGTGCTTCATCTGCATTCATCATAATATTTATTTACTACATTATGTGTTAATATAACTTAGATAATGGTGGGCATGCTGTACTGACATTTCAACTATATGAATTGTTAATCAAATAATTAAATCCTGGATAGATCTTTAAGTGCATTCAGTGGATGTACCTTATAATGAATAAAACAATTTTAATTTGGGAATCCTAAAAACAAATTGATAATTGCATTATTGTGTCATGTCTTAATACAATACTGGCCGTTCATGTTAGTTGGAGATGGGCGTCTAGGATATCCCGCTGAGGCACCGTATAATGCCATTCATGTTGGAGCTGCAGCACCAACATTACCACAAGCTGTAAGTATTTTAGACTTCAATTTTTCAACAAATATTCATTAGAGTAAACCCATTTTATAATAAAAAAGAAACATAGAAGTGAAGTGACATTTATAATATCAAGTTTATAAATATTGTATTACTTAAATAATATATTACAAGATAAATATCTTTTTCCTGCATTGAAAATTAGTTTTGTAATCGAATTCTGTACATAGTATCAGATTTAAACCAATATTTTTGATCATTAGTAGGAGTTTGTATATCATTCATTATTTACACAATATTTACAGTTGGTGGAGCAGTTGAAGCCTGGGGGACGTCTCATTGTACCAGTGGGACCCGAAGGTGGTGAGCAACATTTGACGCAGGTAAAACATTAGTAATTTTAATTATCACTTAAAGAAGTGGGGATAAATCAAGACGAAAGATCTAACCGATATGTTATACTTTGGCAGGTGGACAAAGCAGCTGATGGGGTAACGACTGTAAAAAAACTCATGAGTGTTATTTATGTACCGTTGACAGATAAGAACCACCAGTACCGTGAGTGACCATTGGCAATAATCATAGCTCTCTTGTGCCTCATCTGTATTTGTTTGTCAATTCTAGTGTGTTCATTTGCGAGCTCCCAATGAATGTGATACAATTGTACCTTCCATATCAATTTTGGATTTCATGAAGCTAAATAAACGTGTAAATATAATTTTAATTAAATGAGATATTTTTTTATGTAAATGCAGATAATCCTTTGAACGAGGTGTATTGAAAGTATTGCACACTTTGAATTGAAATTGACAATGATGAATGAGATTGAAGTTGACAATTATTGTACTCTCACTATGTTATTAATTTATAAGTGACAAGTATTAAAGACTCCCAAAAATGTGACACTTCAGTTCATTTCTGTAGTTTTAATTGAAAATGATATTATATTGATTTTTAAATGTGCAGCTCCTGTAATTAGCATACTTTACAAATTGTAATGATATGGCATCTACTATCTCTCTTCGTTGACTACTTTCCAAAGTAGGGTGATACTTGCAGATTTCATATTAACAGTATTTTATTGGTTCTCTTATCATTATTGTACATATTCATTTGATAATATATTTTAACTAATTTATTACATAGTGTATTATTCATATTTAATATTGTAAATTTTATCGCAAATAACATTTGTTATATTATTGTTATAGGTTCATGGCGTTTTCATTGACGGATATAAATTATACTCATGGATATAATAATAAATTAATGTATTTAACTTAACTAGATTTGACAAGAGTTTGTTGTGAAAAAAAAATTGAATATGTAATTTTTATATGGCTTATATTATTTACAAAAGAAAAACTAAGACATATTTAAACGATCACTTCTTGTTTTTGAAGAATTTTCCTGTAAATTTCCTCCTTCCATACGGTTTATCATCTTTGGCATCAATAGGTTTTGCCTTTACATGTAGTATTGAATATAAGAATTCAGCTTCACTTTTATTCTCCATTATTTCGGATAGTTTTTCCTACAATAAACAATTATTATAGTTTTGTAGTTTTGCTTTTTATATACATACTTACACGTGTTAAAAATAATTTTGCACACCTGAGACAGTGTTATTAGATGATCTAATGATATTCCTCTGTTCATTAGTCTAGTTATATTTTTTGAGTTGACTCCTGGCAGTTTCTGCATGAAATCGTGTATTAATATATTGTATCGCTCGTAACACATATCATCTGCCGTGTTTTCGCCACTGAGAGCTACGGCGGCTTCAATATTGGGATTTTTTCTGCCTTGCTGCAATATTATATAAAAGTAATTACAACCACAAAAGAATAATGAAAATATATAGCAATAAATAAAATGTAACTCGAGTTTTCATTTTTTCATTTATAAGTTAACCATATTATCTTACTAAAAACATACTTGGTAGTTACAACTAAATTCAGAATAAACTAGTACATCGGGGTAATTCCTAATGTCCTCTACAAAACACGTAGTCAAAGAATCCATACAAAATTGAACTTAGTGAAGACATTGAATTGCAAGTAACCATCAGTGTTATCAATAACAGTTTAATGCTTCATAGATCTCTAAAGAAAGATATTTTATTCTAAAAACATTACTTCGTTAGGTGAATATTGCGTGTCCGAGAATCGAACCTCGATTTGGTGTGATACGCTGAAATACAGCACCACTAAGATAAAAAGCAAGTTTACCTTTAATTCGTAAAACAATTCAGCCGTAGCATAGGGACTTGGAGACCATACGAGCTTTAGCCTCGGAAAATGTATAGTCAGAAGTTGCAATTTCTGCTGTATGTCTGCCCCAGACATATCAGTCGACACGACGAAGCTGCCCTGTTATTTTAATAGTAAAAAATTATTCGTAAGGGGACACGAAATCAAAATCATTGAATCTGATCCTGAAATTGGACACAGTAAATCCTTTTCTTGATATTGCCTCACTGGTTGAATAAGATTTACAAATCTACAGAATAAAAACGTGCAATTGATTGTGTGCTGATAAAAATTCAAAGTTGCACACTGAAACTAGCATTAAAAAATATGTTTTAAGTAGGTATGTATCTACCTAAACTGAATCATATTTCTATGTAGTAATACATTTGACGATAGTGTGGTGAAAATACCTGCAAGTTGAACGGTTTATTTTGATCAAATTCAATAAGTAGTATGGGGCGGCTGTAGTTTCGACACATCTGAGTGCATTGTGTGTACAAGCGGCCGGAATTGAGCGAGCCGATCAGATCCGATATCGATTTTCGTTCCACGCAAATGTCTGGAGTCAGGATATAATCGCCGATCTAAAACGAACAAAGACAGTAGTAATAACTGAAAAAAAAAAATATTTGGCCGTAAGCTACGTTATAGCGCTTACAGCGATAGTGACGGGTTCGATTTTTATTCCTTTTTTGTGCAGCAGCGCCGGAAGATCGGAACGAAATTCTCTCATATCCACTATAACTGCTGGATTTTCCTTGTTCACGTCTCGACCACCTACAATATTGCGGTGAATTAATTGAACGTAAAATCGGAAAAATTGCATTTTAAATGTCGGTAATTAACCTAAATTATGTTACAAAAAAAATAAGGAAAAATTTGTTAAATTTTGCGGTTAATAATTTCGGTAAATGCTAGACTATACAAAATATAAAAAAATTATGACTTTCTATTGTTTATTTTGAACATTAAAATATTTGCAAAATATATAGTGATTTGATATTTCTTACCAGCTTTCCTTGTGTCCACCGAGTCGTCCTCTTCCACATTAAGATTAAAGTATTCGTCTGATTTACCATCCTGATACTTTGGGACTACCATCACCTAAACACAAATTGTTGCAGTAATTATACATTGTAATGTTTTTTGTTTAACCTATAACCATCATCATATTAACTTACACTCTTTGTTTGGATAAGTAATTCGAATGCACGCTTTTCTCTCTTCAGTGACGTTAGGTATGCTTGTTCTTCAACCGTCTTGTCATGAATCATAAAGTATACTTTTGAGAGTGGTTCACCCTCTTTCTTCCTGCACTCATACAATTCTATTTGCCTAACTGCTGACACGTCAGCGTGATATAATATTATATATTCTGGCCGTAGGGATTCTAATGTTTCTTCGAGTGAAAAGTGATTTCCATACAACTTGAACGTTTGTATACAAATAATAGGTTTCTCAGTCTCCAGTTGTGTTAAATCCAAATTTTCAATCTGCAAATTAAACATTCTATATTGATATCAAAGAATTGCCAGAAAGGTAAATGTATGTGCATTACAAATATTTTAAATGGTATATCTACCTGTGATATCGGTTCAAATACACTTTCATTCTGTGACTTGTCTCCCTCGTTACCCTGTGTGGCAACATGGTTGAGTGTTAATACAAAACTAGTTTTGTCCATGTCAATGTTTAAATCTTCATCTTCACATAATTCACTCTGTGTCCCCATATTCTCCTTAGCTTTTAAATCATCTTCCTTGTCATCTTGAGACGATTTCACAGGAAAGCCTGTTTTAATTTTCTCATACTTTGACGATACCGAGTTTACTGTTAATTCTCTTTTGAAAGCAGTGTAGAACAAATATTTATTGACTCCCATAGTAAGAAAGTGAGTCAACTGGCAACAAGTTTTGTTATCCAGACAGAGAATTAATATTTTCGTGTTAGAAATATTTCCATTGTTGCTTTTCTTGACTTCATCTGGTATCTCTTCTAGTAATAGGTCACTTAAACATTTCCATTTGGGAGATGGCTCTGGATCAAATTCTAAAAAGTTATGATAAATATTTAACAAGCTTATGTAAAACATTTTCATTTTATTTTCTTGCACTGTCGAAATCAGAAACTACATGTTTATTTATTTAATGCACCAACAAGGTATACACTGATACAAGCATATATGGACAGAACATTTCTCAAGAGAATACAAGATTAGTGCTACCTCAATTATAGGTACAAATAACATTCTCTACAGCTCTACATCTCCCAAAATTTATTTACATTTAAATTGCTACTACAATAAAAAATATTACATTTACTGAACGAAAATTAATTATTAAAGAGAATAATAAATATTGATTAAGTTATGCTAAAACACAATTTGTTTTTCAGTGTCATTTGAAAAATAATTGAGCAACTAAAACATGTGAATGTTTTTATTTAAAAAACTTATCGTTCTTACCATTAACGTGATTAAACACTCTTTGTTTGGCTAATCTAAATAACTGTTCTGCAGAGTCAAGAAGAATCCATCCAGAATTTATCTTGGCATATTCTGCAGTTCTATATTTACTCACTAAAGCATAAAATGATACAGCATCATCGTGTATTAGATTTCTGAAAGATAATACATTTGAGTGGACTATATTAAACATCCCAGATATACCTAATGTCTGTTCATCAGATTTACTACAAGCTGGGACTGAAGGGAAAAGATCATGTGTGTTACATCTGCCCTAAAACATCAAAAGATAACGACCACAGTCCCTCTGACCAGTACTATGATGAGGAAGTATAGGTCATTTTGTATCATTGTATAGAGTTAGAGGGGAAATGTCAAGAGTCCTCACATAATCATAGTCCGTAACACTTTGAGATCTTGAATATATTCCTTCGTTCTTGTGCTCAGTTGATGCCACACACAGTCTAGTTGTGACTGCAGTATTTTATGAAATTTCTTTGTTATACAATTTTCTGTAGTAATTTCCTGCAATGTTAGTGGTATTAGTGTCTTGATATACCAATATGTTCCTTAATAAAAAGTTTTGGGCAATCCCATAATAGATACGATTTATTTTCATAGATACCTGCATGTCAATAGTTCTATTTATAGCCTTAAGCTGTTTCACAGTGTAGTTCATGATATCCAGTAGGCAAGTCTGTATTTGTTTCACATTGGGAGTCAGCGCCACATGAAGTTCAATCACTTGTGCTTGCCTGACCTTTAGGCTTTTGATCATAATTGCATGAAACCTTGAAAACATATGAAAAATTGGAGTCACACTTTAGCTTATACAATTTTTTTTGGTATATTGGTTTTTTTGACATTATTTACAAATGTCTAAATACACAGCAATAACATTGAAAAATATAATGTCAACTATTTTTCGATCTGTATTGATTTTATATACTACCTCCTCGAGTAGGTACTTTAAATATCATATGAACAGTTGAGTACAAAGACTAGTATAGATTTATTTTACTAATAAGACCAATATCCCATTGCCGTACGACCAGCTTGAGCGTCCCTCCTATGCTTCCTCAGCGACAAAGTGGCGTATAAGCGGCGCGTGCATCCGCCTTTCACGATCGACGAACGCCGAGGGATAATTACATAAAAACAGTCATATGTTTCATACTAACCTTGGCCATAAGAATAATTCTGTAACAAAGAGAGCCCTCATGATCTTCTCCACTTGATTGTAACCAAATGTAAATGATATGGGCGAACTCGAAAATGCTTTGATAAATCCTGTCTGGAAATCACTAAACACTTGTTATGCACCAGTTAATTGAATAAGCAGTAAACTGTTTATGTACTGTGTATTTTTATAAATACAATTATTACAATTACTAGCTTGTGCACGCGACTTTGTCCACGTGGAAGAGTGACTTTGGGCAGCATTCGAAGTATTTTAAAATAAATTATAGCCTATATGTAGCTGAGCACTAATAGAAAGATATATAACAAAAAGATTTTCATCAAAATCCATCCACTAGTTTTTGCGTGAAAGCCAACAGACACACACACACACAGACAAAAACTAAAAAACTAATTTTTTTACTGAATTGAACTCTTCTACAGTTTTGATATATAGATAGATAGATTATACATTAATTATCAGAATTATGAATAACCCATTTGAGTAAATGTATTTCAGAAATCTTGTCTTATTTTAATATCTAGTATACTTTCAACGGTGCGGTTAGCAGACACAAGAGTAGCAATATACTTGTGTTATTTTCTATAAATTGATAACCATTTAATACATAGGTTATTAAGACAATTTAGACTATTTGCGATTCAATGAATCAATTACAAATTGATAACGCTAATTAAAAAGCCTGCATACCTTATTCTTCTGTCGAAAGAGTCTTAATACAAATGCTTCTTGGCATGACTCCAAGACTGTGTGAGCTCTTAAAACAATAATTCCAGTTACATGTGTGATCGGTACTCTGCTTTTTAATAAGTCTACAACTAATATTCTTGTTGAAACGAAATGTACCCCACCTTCTAAATATGCCTTTTCTCTGAAAAAAATAAGGTCTAAATTAAGATTAAAATCAACATAATAAGAATATTTTGGAAAAAATCCATACATTGCCATCTCATCTCAAATTAGTATAATGTTTAGTATTTATGTAATGGTAACAAGTTAGAACATAAACTATGTAGGTATACTAATTTCCAAATATTTACGATACAAGATATTTCATTGCTCATTAAACTAAACCCTTTTGTCTCTGCCCACCCCTATGAAGAATGTGACTGAATTACTATGAAAAAAACCATTAGTATATAACAATCACAAAGCAGTATGCAATTCATTATAACCGCGGACCATCAGCTCAACAATTCAAAACACTAAACACTGGACTGGACCAGTCATGGTAATGGAGATTTAGTTTGTTTTTTATTTAAACAGGACAAAAGTATTTATAGCAGCAATATAATATTGGTCTACTGATATAATTGATGATTTAAAAAATTATCTATTATGAGTAAGAGTGATCCTTTCAACACATGAGTAAGAAGGCAATGTATTGAAAGCTTTGAAACTCTCAAATAGAACTGATCCAAATGGTAACCGATCATATCAAAAGAATCTTGAAAGAAAATTACTAGAACATATTTTAATGTGCAAAAAATTATATTGTACTTATATATCAGAAATAAAAACCGCCACAAATCTATATTACATTTTACTTATTTAAGTGTGATTTAGATTTGCCAGTATTAACTATGAACTTTAAGGTGGGTTAAGATTTTTAAAATCTAAAGTTAATTTACCTTTCTCCTCCAGTGTTGGGTAATGGAACTAGTTTAAATTTTCCACTAAAATATTTCTCTTCATGTTCACTGCTATTTATTACCAAAACCAAATTACTGGGGTCCTTGTATACCCATAACAAATTAGCCAAAATTGAATTATAATTTATGCCTCTGAAAGATAACAAATAATTTGTTGATCGACAGTGCCATGAGTTATTACAGGGATATAATATAAGTATTACAATCTCCGTACTTAGCCATAATTAAAAGAGCATCTTTTTCAAAAACGTCGATAAAAATTTGTCTCTCAAAAGGTAATAATGGATACTTAGTTTCGATTTCTTCTGGAGCTTCTTCGGAATAGTTCGTAACATTGCTGTTTGACTGGACATTATCCATTGTTAAAACTAAAACGTGACAAAGTTTAAGGTTGACAATATATAGATATTAAATCACTAATAATGCAATTTAATTCTTATTATTTTATAGACAAGAATGACATAGTTAGCACTTAATTCGAATATTGTTATTCAATTAATAATATTAACTTAATATCAGTTTTCGGTTATGTCAATGTCAATAGTTGTCACTTGTCAATCAAAAATGTAGTTAAAAAATTACTACACATCTTTGTTAGCTATAATATTTTAATAACAGGTTTGAATTTTGTTTTGTGTTTTAGTATCTTGTAAATAACTGTAAGCGCTTGGAAAAACAGTTACTCTGAAATTTCAGTCATACAGTTCAATTTTATTTGCGTCCAATTTAAAAGAATAAATTCTGTGAAATAAGGTAGCAATTAAAATATAATATTGTAAGCGCAAATACTTTGACTCTAAGGTAAATCGGAGTGTTCTTCTTTGGATATAATAATTTTAAGTAAAACATCGTTCATCATTCATCATAAGCAATATAATATATCTGTGTACTGTCGGAGCCATAGGCCATAGACAACCGCAATCATATTGTAATGTGCCGAGTGCGGACACTACCGACGCTTAACCCGAATGCTCGAAAAGCCGCCATTTTGATTCACTCTGAGTTCGCTCGTGAGCTATCTGCGTAAGCTTTAGTGATTTTAGAGAAATACATACGTGTTTTAGTGATTTTTTTGTTTTAGTTATAGATAAATAAATAAATTAAAATATTGAAGGTATAAGAAGGTAAGAATAATTTTTAATCTATCTCTTAAATGCGAATAAAATTTGCTAATGGCGTGGTTTCAGTAACACCTTTCACTTTACAGTATGCAAATGCAGGCAATGAATCAATACGGAAATAACCGTGGATTTGGTGGGCCACCGCAACCCCAGAGGCAGGGTGGTCGGCGTGGTCACAACAGAGGTGGAATGCGGAATTCAAGATTTGACCACAACAATCAGAGAAATCCAAATCAGGGATCGGGAGGTCAACGACCAAATATTGAGGTCAGTCCACATCCTAATAATTTTCGATTTTACATAATTTTAGTTTTGGTAAAATTTACGTTTCGACGAAATTTACACTTGGAAAATTGCTTAAAAAATTTCAACGCAGTCCAACTTACCGCCATTTTGTTTTACGTGAACCACATTGAATAGACGGTCTTCTAAAGCATTTACTACTGATATTACTAAGATTTTATTCGGCAATTGATTTTTATTATTATCAAACCACCACACGCATCTTTTTTGGTGAATTTGTAAGTTGATCATTTCAAGTACTTGATAGTAAAGGGAGTGTAGATGTATAGGCGAAAGAAACAATGGAGGTCGGCTTGGAAACTGTTCCAAAATCGATAGAAATTGTAAAGGATCTTGATTTGAACAAAACCTTTTTGAAAATAATTGGTTTAGTGGCGGATTTAAATGAATTTACTTTTACAGTTAGCTTTACATAAAACGAATGCATAGAATAAAATGAAATCAATTAATACTATTCAGATCGCCTGTTCAAAGTGGAACAAAAGTGGTTTTTTTTAACACTAGATTTACCATATTTTTATGTATACCTACAGCCAGTCAAAATGACCAGTGTATAAGCAAAATGCTTATTGTGACTTTCAGTTTTGATTCACACTTAAGTTTATTAAATGTATTCTCTACTTATGGCTTCAAAAACAATAACATTATTTCTGAAATCAAATGATATAATATGTAGTGGGAATTTTGCATTGAAATTGCACGACCAGTCAAAATGACTGATTTGGAAAATCTAGTGCTTAATCTTGAGTGAAGACAGACATGAGATGCAATGTGTTTCAAATTATCTTTAAGCCTAATGAAATGTATTAAATCAGATTGATCTGAAACAGAACTTTGGGACTAGAGTTCTGTTTGTAAACAGATAAGTTGATTGTGGCTGTTGTACTTTAGATGAATTAAATATTTATTATGTGCATCAAAAACAATTAAAATCTATTACAACATTGAAATATGGAAAGTGTTATTTGCAGCCACCGGTTCATGCCCCACCAGCAGAAAAGTTGCCTCAACAAGCTCAACAGCAACCGGCTCCACAGAAAGAAAAAGAGAAAGAAGTTGTCGCCCAGGCAACTGCACCTTTGCAAGTACAACAAACACTTCAACCGCAAAATCAGCAGCAAAATGCACCACACCAGCAGCAAAATCAGCCTCACCAGCCGCAAAATCAACCACACCAGCAACAAAATCAACCGCACCAGCAAAACCAACAGCAGAGCCACCAGCAGCAGCAAACAAAGTCACAACAGATTCCTCCTGCTAAGAAGGACTTGCAGGAGAACATGGATAAATCCAATCCATTGGAGCAAAAAAATATGGTCCAGAATCCCACTCAGGGCCATTATCAAAAGGTAACTCATTTAACTGTGCTCTTGTAACATTGAATTTTTGCATTAAGATTTTACTGCAACAGTTACTCAAGCTTGTGGTCATTAAACTGTGTATTTTAAAGTATCTTTTTTTTGCACCTAGAACATGAATGGAAATTTCGAAAATAAAAATAAACAAGGTGGCACTTGGAGTCAGGGAGGGCCAGGTAATAAACAGGCCGGTAATTTTGGTCAAGGTCAAGGACCAAGGCAGAGTTTTGTCCCGAAATTAGGTGGTGGACCGGGAGGACCAGGTGGATCGGGCCCCGCTCGTAACCAGCAGCGTGGCAATAATATGCGTGGACCCCAACATGACGGCGTGAAACCTGCACAGAGAGAGGTAAATTCGTGTTATATTGCTTGTATTGTTAATTGTTTATTTTACTTTAATTTAGCAATTGAAACAATTGCATGTCTTGGAATAGATTAGTAAATAGTAATTTATGTTGTAATAATATGTATACATTTTATTTTTACTTTGGTAAGTTCTTATAAAGATGTATATATCAATTAGGTAATCATTATAAATAAAAGCTGTTAATATTGTAGGAACACATGCTGGCATTCAAATTGAAGGATCTTGTTGGACCTATACTTGATTTACCACCTATTGACCAGAATGAGATTAAGTTCAATGGAAGGGCACGTTTATACATTGGTAATTTGACAAATGATGTCACTGAAGAAGAAATCCACAATTTATTTGGTCAATATGGTGAAGTTGCAGAGTTGTTCCTCAATAAAGAAAAGAATTTTGGTTTCATTAAAATGGTAAGAAATAAAATTATTAATATATATGTTAATAATAATAAATTGTTTTTATAAAGAGGTAATTTACTCATACATTGCTTATTTATTTTAGGATTACAGAGAAAATGCAGAGAAAGCAAAACGGGAGCTAGATGGTAAAGTGAGGAATGGTAGATCTCTGAGAGTAAGATTTGCACCTCATAACAGTGCAGTGAGAGTAAAGAACCTTCCTCCTTTTGTATCCAATGAATTGCTGTATCGTGCTTTTGAAATTTTCGGAAAAATTGAGAGGGCATTTGTACGAGTCGATGAGAGAGGAAAAACTTTAGGTGAAGGTGTTGTAGAATTCAGCCGTAAGCCGAGTGCTTTAGCTGCCATCCGTAATTGCACTGAAAAATGTTTCTTTTTGACCTCGTAAGTAGTACAATTGGAACCACTTAAAATGTTAATCACTATATCTGCAAATGTTACATGTTATAATTTTTATTTTTAGATCTCTACGCCCGGTGATTGTCGAATGTTATGAAGAACCCGATGAATTTGATGGTTTCCCAGAGAAAAACATTCCTAAGAAGCACCCCGATTTCATGAGAGCACGAGAGGTATTGCGATAATTGTACTATAAAATATATGTAATGTACAGTAATACAACATACATTCTTGTGTATAATTCATTAGATGGGGCCAAGGTTTTCTGAACCCGGCAGCTTTGAACACGAATACGGCACCAGGTGGAAGCAGCTTCACGAGCTTCACAGACAAAAAGAAGAGGCTCTAAGAAAGGAGCTGGCCGCTGAAGAAGAGAAGCTCGAAGCGCAAATGGAATATGCAAAGTGGGTTTTTAACTTGCATTCTTTATTATAAAAGAAAAATATGTCCAAAGCATACCTTTAAATAAAGAGTAAACATTTAAAATTAAAGATGGTTAGTTTTGAGTATAAAGTGAGTTGACGTAAATACATTAGGTACGAGCACGAGACGGAGTTGTTGCGCGAGCAGCTGCGACAGCGCGAGCAGGACCGCGAGCGGCAGAAGCGCACGTGGGAAATAGCGGAGCGCGCGGCCGACGAGCGGCGCGAGGCCGAGCGCGTGCAGCTGCTGCGCCAGGAGGAGGAGCTGTCGCAGCGTATGCGCATGCAGGACGACGAGCTGCGCCGCCGCCAGCAGGAGAACACGCTCTTTGTGCAGGTACCTAACAATGTTGGCGATTGATTTATGTTATACAGGGGGGTGGGGGGGTGGCCTTAAGCAACTGGTTCTGTGAACAGAGTTAATGAGGAGGTTGAAACTAAAAGTTACTGTGATTGAGTGTTTACTTTAGATCTGTAATCCTGATTACATGGTTACCTTTGACTGACTTTTTAATAATACATCATTGTTTTCCTAAAGTAGACTAAAAAGACACTTGAGAAATGCAGAATTTGCCTTTGACTCGCCCATCTCTGCTGTAGATGTTTACCGGCAATTTCGAAACAAATAAATGTCATTAAGTCATATGATGGGACACTAATAGTTGTATTTTTTCAGGCCCAACGACTGAACTCCATGTTAGATCGCCAGGAGCAGGGCATGTTTGATCAACAACAACCGATGGTGAGTAAATGTTTTTGATATGTTGCAAAAAATACTTGTGATTTCAAACACACTCAGTTGCTGTCTTACACTACATATATAATGTTTGCAAACATTTGATTTTCGAAATATTCATGTCTCTAACAGTGGTATGATTGAGACCCATATGCAATATATGCAATAGAGAACTCATTTCCACATCTTTTGTGTGATATTATTGAGTGAAATATCAGAGTAAATAGTGATAAACCAATGAACTGACTAATATGAGAGTTAATAAACATCAATCGACATAGTCACCACATTATATATTTACCTATATTTTAACGTCATTGGAAGTATTGACTTATTTAGCATCTTATCTCCTCATTTATTGTTTATATACAATTAAAATTACACTAAATGTTGCATCTACTAAGTGCGCCCTCTAGTACATCTAATTTAGAAATTAAATTGTAACTTTTACTATAAAATGTCACTGGAAAATGCTCGATTTAAACATTTCTATCCTCAATTTGACATTTTAAAGAAACATGTGAAGTGTAATTGTCTGATTTTATTCTATTTGAATTTGGATCTAGAAATTGTTTGGTCATCATTTTAAACAAACTTGATGTTTATGTACACCTAAAATTACAGTTGACACTCTCGTAATTCATTTTCATTTATTAATAAATAAAATAAATTGTTTTCCATAGAAGTTTAAAACATGGATATGAAAATTTCAATAAGATGGAGCTATGATTTTTGCGTGAAGTCTTAATGTGTTGACCAGTGGTCTCAAACACTAAGAACTCCATATCAGTCTCCAGGAAAGCGGCGACATATCATACACTGACCGATGTGTCAGTTTCTCATTCACTCTCATGAATTGAATGTATTTGAAATCATGGGTTCTTATAAAAACGAATCATTTCATTACTTTTACCTAACCTTTATATATTCTGAGAAATATTATCATGTGTATAGGAATCGAAACGTGATATGGACTGGTTTACAAAAGGAGCCATTTTGCCATTGTAACTGATAGCTTTATGCTAAGAATATTCTATTTAAAACCATGAATTCTTTTTCATTGCAAAAAGAAATTGAATGCTTTGCGAATTTTGGCTAATTATATTTTAATTGTTATATCTGTAAAGAAATAATGGAGTTGTACACACTAGGACAACTTTTTATGTAGATCGTGCTTGAAAGCCTTGTGCAAAATGTCACTAAAATGATCAGTGGCTCGGGACATCTTAGCGGTTATATTTATTGCCTTGTATTCGATTGTTTAAAATGTTGATTGGAAAATAGGCTCGGGTTAAGCTTTATATGCACTTTCAACCTGTAGCAATACATTAGGGCTAAACATTTCAGCAAAGTGCGACAATTCGTGCAATTTGGATATACGAATTATATTCGAACTCGTATTCTGAACAAGCTTATTAATTTACACAATTCCTTTAGAAAATTATGTATATATTCGTCTTGACAAATTTTATTCATAATTGCTTTTTAAAGGATTATACAAGGACGCGTCATAGTCAGTACCACTTGTGTACTAGCCATAAATATGATTCTCAACATTGAAGATCAAGGCCTGGTCAACTTCGCACCGTATACAAATTAATCATTAAAAAATTTTACTAGTCTACTTGTATCCAAAACATGGTTCACATTATGATGATTATTTAATAGTGTATGTTAAAATTAATAATCTACATATTGACATGTGCTTTGTACTTTGTATGCTCATCATATTTATTTTGCTTTATTCTGTTTTCTGGAGGGCGACTCTTTATCGAATCACTCTGAACAATTTCACTCTATGACCAAGTATGTAGAAGTGGAACGACTTTAAGGTTGTGTATAGATGCTCATGTGCAGCAGCGCATACATTTTGTATACGTTAAGTAGTCCTAGTTACATACCGCTGTCCACCTGCTACAGTGTATTACATCAGCAATACACTTGCTGGCAATTGGAGCTGTATTATTTCTAGACCTTGAGGGTGGATTGAAAAGTACTACAGTAAAAGCAAATTATAAATAAAATATAACACTTGTCATTTCTATCCAGTTTAAATAGGTTGCTAATTGTGGTTGTCCACACAGCTGTATTCCCTAGAAACTTGAACCTTTAACAGTCCATTCTCTTAACAGGAATGTGGTTTTATTTTAATCAGTCACTCGAGCAGTTCTATTGTTTAACTTTGATCACCTTGCAGAAGCTTATTTAATCGTAGATGAAGTTTTATATTATACAGGACTAAGTGTTTCTTTGTTCATAACTTCAGAGAAGTACATATTCAGTTACTGGACCGACCTGTTTTCTGGTCTTCCATAGTTAACTTCTACATCATTCGTTGATGTCGACGAGCTTAGTATAGCTTTAATTCAACAATCCATTTTTTAACATGATTGGGTACTGGACCACCCGTAAGCGATGATCAACTCACTCTTTAGGAGAGGCTTAGTTATGAAAAAGTCGTAAATGATTCATAGTCTTTTTGAATTCATTTGCTTGATTTGTGATTTTCTTATTTATTGGATTTCAACAATGGAACCTGGTCAGTCTTAAAAACTTCAAAGACTAACCAGTACTAGAACAAATTTGCGTTAGAGCGGCATGATGGTCTAAATTCCAGACCGTCCTGTGTTACCGAGCATGGGAGTGGGACATGAAGAGGTTGTCACCAATGAAAGCAAAAATAGGCTTTGTATAATTAATTATGTAGAAAGATAATACGCCTCCAGTTAACTTATTCATCACTGTATGTCAACATCTTTTCCAATCCACCCTCTAAAGTTTGAGCGTAGCATTAGAAATTCCAATTATGTTGAGTAACCTGAATTGACAACAAATGTGTCAGATTGCAATAATACAATTGCACATTATAAATCGTTAATAGATTTGGATTTAATATACTTATTAAATTAACAATTAAAGTATGAAACATCTTTAAGAACGCGAATCTCTTGAAACGATAAGATCAAACAGAAGAACATTCACAAAGGCACTTAATAATATAATGAATGAGATCATCCCCGTTTCCTTTACACGCGGTACATGAAATTACAATAGTAATTTCGTAATTTTAATGTTGAGTACCGAGGAAGGTTTTATATTCAATGAGAAAATATTGGCAAGTTTTATGATTGCTCACTTTAGGATGGAGGCTTCAGAGACCAGTACGACATGCAACGTGGCGGTTTTGACGACATGCCGCAGAACCGCGGTTGGGACGGACGCCAAATGGATGATTTTCCCAACAAACGTCGTCGATTCTAGATAGTGCGTATGGCAGTCGCAGGGCGTCACGTCGCGTTGCCAGCGTCTCGTTGGGGTCGTACGCTGCGGCCTCGCGCTCGCTGTGTCCTTCGAGTCGTTGGTTATGTTCAAATGAAGGGTACAATAACTATGAATAAATATTACAGACTTCAATCGACGCGTTGACTGTCCACTGTGTCGTATATTATTCTAACTGACAATTTGAACCCATCGTTTGCCTAACCGGTGGCTCCGTAATGGTGTGAAAACCGTACAGGGCTTGAAATAAGTAGTATTTTTTATTTTTATGAAATATTAAGACCGTTAAAATATAGTTTTATTACATATTCACAATTATTTAGCATAATATTTTAGTAGCATCTCATTTTAGTCGATAATCAATCAGCCTTGTGTAGTTTTACACTTAATATTATGAAACTCTATTAGGTTAAAGTAAATATAAAGAGTTACATGAAAGTGGTGTTTGGACATTGCCGTTTATGTCTATATCTTTGACATTCATAAAACTGAACCACCGTTAATGAATATAAGTTCCATCTGAGCACTACTGTTAAATCGATCTAATAAGAATGATTTTTACTTTCTTGACTTCAAACGAATACACTAGTAAGAACGAGTGTTTTGTCTCTAATGTTAAATCTAGAAATTTAGTTGACTATATACAATATCGTTGTTTTCCTAATATCTCTCTACTCTCTATTTTATCTATAACCGATATATTATGTTTTATAATCTGAATGATTTTAATGGTCGGTACCGCTGCTTGCGACGATTAAGAATTTCATGTCTCTGCTAGAAGCATACTGATTGCGGATTGTTTGTTGCTGGTACAATTAATTACACGGCGTGCGTCTCATTTATCGGCATGCATTTTTTTTCACGATTTTAATTTATAAATTTCGTGCGCTCGATAATGATCTTAACTGGGGAAATTATTTATCCCATTTACGAATCTATTCACTGGGCAATAAAGTTATCAAAATGTAGGCCGTATACATTGTATATTTAAGAAGTCTTTTGATATTACAAAATATGAAAAGACCAGTTTTAATGTAGTAAATGACAAGCAAGAAAATTTTGAAAATAATTTAATGCAAAATGTGGCATACGTGTACGTGTAGGGATTGTTTTGAAAACAACTATATTTTTTTTATTACGTGCGAACATTCGTACTTTACGGACAATTGAACTTGTATCACATCCAGATTGTAGTTAATATAGAATAGGAAAAATTATCATTTGGCTAAAATAATTTATTATTTTAATATTTACTTCATAGAGTTACTGTTTGCAGTTAGATTTTGCACATTTTAGTCTTCTATGAATATTTTAACTCTGTTTATTGTAGATGAATAGGAGTCAGATAGGACCACAGGACTGTGTATCAGATATATCACATTAGTAGTGATATGGTTTTATGGAATCTCTGGATGAACAAAATAAGTACTGCAAACTTTATGATATTGGAAATCTTTTATCTTTCACAGTCTTCATTCATTCAGATGGTAGTATCATCTTATCGATGAACTAAAGAAACTTAGCAAACAGTGTCGCGTGCGAGAAGTATGCGATTTTATCTAACATTGCAATTTACATGTCGATGTCTATCTAATCTAGTGTTTAATGGATATTTAAGAGTGAAAGTAATTGTGTAACGTTCAATTTCAATTATAATACATAAATAAATAATTGTCGCAAATTAAATCGTATTGATTTTACCACACACACGCACCTTTTTTGTTTTTCTAAATATTCATATTGTCGAATGTAGTTGTCATAAATTTCACTATTACAATAAAAAGTTTATAAATATTTATTGATTTTCATATTTAGTAAGAGTTAGCATGCTCTATACAATATTAACTTTACTGTATAAAATGACTGGCGGTTTTTACTAAACCACAAATAAGCATAACAATGTTCACGTGTTTTAAAAGTATTTAGTTATGAGTACGAAGGTATCTTTATTACTTATCTTTAATAGTTTCCGACAGTCAACCGAGACACGCGTCACAGTTATGGTAACTATTCTATTTTATATGTTTCTCTCAAAATCCTTGCTATATTCGATTCCGGTAAAATTAACTAAACTTCGTATATGTTAGTTATAGCTTAACATTTCTACCTTTCGTTATGCAGTATACTTAGAAAATAAATTTAGTCGAACTATATTATTTTGTTAACAGTTTGGATTGAATTATTTGAAAGATGATTAATATTTCCAACTATACGAGACGCACTGCATTGCAGTTCTAATTAAAATATTATTCATTGCATCTCTATAATATTTCCATTATCTATTCTTATCGTAGCAGCAGGTTATCCTCGCCTATTAATAATGATAATAATAATAATAATAACTTCGGACAATTTCACACAAGGTTATTATCCGATTTATTAGACAATTGAATGCTTGTGTTTTGGTATATTGTCACGATGTAATAATTTTTTGTACCTTTTAACCATATCTATATATATTTAAAACGTTAGAACATTTGAATAAGCAGATATTATACAACCGGAGGCCCTTCGCGAAGATTACATAACGATTGAAAGAAAAACAAGATTACTCAAACTGTCTCTAAGGGTAATATGTAACAGTCTTCAAGGGTAAATTTATTATTTCAACTCAATCCATTTTCTTACATTTCGCTCCTTTTAAAATTACTTTTTATGCGCATATCCGGATAATAATTATTGCGCACACGAGTACCAATACCATAGTGTGAATTAAAGTAAATCTATACTAATATATAATGCTTTTTTGTTGAAACGTGCTAATCTCTGGATCCTGCCAGCCGGATTCGAAAATTCTTTTGTATTTGATTGCTTAAATCCTTCAGAAAACTTATAAGTTAATATCACGCTGCGACTGTTAGGTGGCAAGAAGAAAAGAACAATGTCAAAAAGAGCACTAAACGATCACTAAGTGATAAAATCGCTTGGCGCATCTAGTGACGAAATAACAATGAAAACTGTTTGATACGTTTAAGGAGCGGTGAGTATTGCAGGAGTCGAGGGAGTAAAATGAGGATGATCGACGATGAATTTCTGATTCAAGACATTTGAGATCAATTCCCCGCACCTATTAGATTATGCACTTAGTTTTGCATTTATTTTTCTCTCCCTATCATTTACACGACACCGAAGCACTCACTAGCGCGGGTGGGGCGATGAGAATGCGAACTTTCGAAAATCGGACTTGAGTATGCACGTGGGTGTTTACGATCGGTCGCTCGAAAACAACGGATTGTACGTATGTGGTAAATGTCAAAATGAATGCTAATAATAAGAAGCATGTAAAAACAGAAGTTGACTCGGGCAGCGTGTTTCCTTTGTAGAAATATCGTCGTGAAAATCCGAGTAAATAATTTTGATGTGTATGTTGCCGCCAACTGATTGAAATAACCTCTTCATTGAACAAAGCCATTCAACTACACATCGTTCATTCAGGTGACTGAGCACAACGTGCAAAGAGTGCAGCAAAATAATGCTCAGCTAACTGGACATGTCAATTTGCTAGGGTAACCATTACGTATTGTGAAAGAAAAAAAAATGCTTTTGCCGAAGTTAAATGATAGCAACATTATGAATTTTATTGCTACATTCATTTGTGACACCACATTAACTTGCCATTGTCCAAAACTGGAGGTCTATGAGAACTGAAATTAGTGTTAACATTTAAGTTGCCCCCTTTGGGCGGGACAGAATTACAGCATAGAATTCTTGGCAGGAAGGTCTTGAGTTTTTAAACTACGGCTTATTCCTGATGATAGCAGTCTACGTCAACAGCTTTGCGGCATGTAAATATTGATGTGGTGATGTAATGATTGAAATGGTCGCCGTGAAATGACATTTCTCCAAAGACATTCCGACAGACAACTTATCACCACTAACAATTAACATTTTCTATACAAGAAAATCGTGGAGCGTTGAGTGCTCTTGATTGTTATCAAGCAACTATTCAATACTAAGTATGTGGGTGAGTATTAATGGTAAGATAAATTTGTAGTAAGTCATATAGAGGTGGGCGAGAGGGCTCTGAAGGGATTTTCGTATACATTTGCTGATCTAATTAATGTAATAATTCGACTGATCAGTATAATTGTAAGAAACCGGGAAGGGGGGGGGGGGGGGGGGGGGGGCAAGATTCCAGGAAAAGGTGGTAAAGATCCCGAAAGGGGGGCCCTTTTTTTTTGCCCCAAACCCCAACTTCACAAAACAAGTTGCCCTCTGT
>DWUN01000528.1:0-21908 GCA_018249975.1 Passova gellias
GTTTTTTTTTTTTTAATTTACCGAGTACCATGTTTTCTGCTTGGCTCAACGGTAAACTGGCAGAAATTGCTATTACCATTAAGTCCACCTTTTATACCACTTTTCATGGTGTAATAAAGAATAAATAAATAAATAAATAAAAACATATGAGATTTAAAATAACATTGCTTAAAATCTTTCAATAGTCCAAATCTCAATCCATAAATAAGAAATACTTCGGATACAAGTAGGATTACAATACCGACATGAAAGGTCGAGTAAAGTGATGCGGTCTGCACTAGCTGTCTATTTTTATCTGCGAAATTCGAATTAGAAAGTATTGTTCATTTGAACGCCGTCACGTGGGTGGAGGCGGGAAAAACAAATTTTATATTTGGAACAATGCTGTTCTTGTTGTTCTAAATTTCATAACAGTCTTTTTCATAGGTAGATATAATGAAGTATTCTCGAAGCGTTAAGAGAATTAACATAGGTACTGAGAATGGCTTAAAAAAGAGCTTTTCTTCTAATATAAGCTTGCATCGAATTGACGACATCTCTGGGCATAACTATTAGGCATTCTGTGTGCTTACTAGGTGTAGATAAAAAAAACCATAGTTTCCCTAATAAATCCTTCACCAAATCAATATGTCCACAGCCTTGTGAATGTGCATCTCAAAATATAGGTAGGTACCTATATATTTATAATTGATATATAATAATGCATTTGGTAAATCAACTTACCTTTCCAAAGCTGCCCTTGCCAAGGACCTTAATGAACTGGAAATCTTCAATAGTGTATTTTCTGAAGCGCGGTATGGTCCGCGCTGGAGGCGTGAACCTGCCAGTTTTCCGGAACAGTCCATATGCAGTTGATTGTTCTGCGAATTGTTCAAAACAAAACATTTAAACAGCAAATATTGCAATTGAAATAAAATAAATGTATCAACAATCAATATGGTTTTTTTCTATTTACTACTTGTATTATAAAATGCATTATAAAAACCTAGAAGCTTATTAGTATCTTTTTCAAATATAAATACGTCTCTAAATACTTTTTTTACGTTTCTTTACAGGATTTATCAATTAATGATTAAATAAGCACACTTTGTTGGAAAATTATGTCGATATTGACTGTCGAAACCCAATAATGAATTCCAAACTTCTTCCTAATCATCTTGCATTAAGAACAATTCATTAAATATAGCATGATTATACTTGATTACATTAAAAACATAAGTGATACGTTCAATTACTTCCTGTTTTTTTTTATTTCTTGTATGATCAGACCTATATAATACCTATATTTGAAATTTAGCCGCTTCTTGTGAGTTGCTCGAACCGAAATGACGCGCTATGACTTATTGGCACAACTGCTTTGGCTTTTCTCGTCATCTTGCCGAGAATTAAAACATTGTAAACATCTTCAGTAATTTATTTGACTCGTTGCATATGATCTTATCAGATGACACGCAGCTTTGAGCGGCGAGTCATTATTTCTTATTTTTTTTTGCTGTTAAAAAAAAAACAAAATACATATTTCAATTTTCTCGTATCTTTTGTTAAATTATAATAATGTCTTCTGATATGCTTGTATTTTACGAAGTTCCTCATTATTTACTGTTCTCATGTCGACTTAGAACATTATCATCTTCGATTTTTTTATTGTTCTATTGTGTGTGTATATGTGTGTGTGTGTCTATTTTCAGACTGACAAGAATTAGGGCCATAATCTATCACGGTGGCCCAGGCAGTTTTATCAAACGTCTTGTCAAACTTAAAGAACTTTATGACAAACTAAAAATTATAGTATTCGTACAAGTTAGATATTTATATCGCAAATGCATAGATTACAAAAATTAATTGCCACTTAAGAAGCAGGTAATTGTCAGCGAAGTTTAACTTTGTATTTATCGTTTGTTTACGTTGCAGCGTCGTTAATATTATAAGTGCTCGCGTTATTAATTCATCGACGACGCACAGAAATACGGGCATTGATAAAAATATCATAATAGCTCAGACAGAGCAATATCAAGGTCGTGCCGTATAATTCTGGACATCATAATGTGAGATTCCTGCGTGTAAAAACGAAACCGTAAAGCCTTCCCATTTGTAAATATCACTTATATTTTTATTCTGATCATTCTAAATTTCATTTCACTGCCAGATAGCAAATCAACCATCTAATAGCGGCTAATATATCTCGTGAAGACGATTATATAGCAAAATGTAGCAGCAGAGAAGTCGCCGATGTTTTCAGTTTTAAATAAAAATTATCCATGTGACAAGAAACCCAGCTGAGGTCGATAGGAAGTTCAATTCATAACTTGAGTTAACGCTGAACACAATAATGTGGAAACAGAAACAATTGTTTAATAAGATAAATGAACCGGCATTGGAGCGAATGGTGCATTGTAGAAAGTTAAGGGAAACGCCAGGGTTTCACTTCGTCTCAAGCCATAAACTTTATCGCAATATAAGATTTGATCATTTCCTATTGAGACGTGATTCTTCTGACCACTGTAAAAACGATTATGTTGATATTATGAACTTGCCTTATAAATTTAATTAATGATTACATTCATGTATTTATCATTATCATTATTTATATTTGTATGCGCGTTAAGTGGTGTACTAATTAATCAGATACCACATAAACTCATTAATATAGACTTAAAAACGTTCATAATTATTATATTGCTGTTACTGTCAGGTCTAAATTGGGGTGTTCCGATTGCTTGTTGGTGCGATTAATTATTGTAATTAGTTTATTTGGCGTGCTATCTGTTTGCGTATGTCATGATTGAAAGTGGCGTATTGGAAATCATTATAATCGGGTCAGTACGATGATTATTGTAATGCAAACGTTTCTAGGTTTACGGTGTGCGTGTTTATCGTACATCAAAAGCTTTTATGTGGCCATTGGACTCAAGGAAGGATGACGCAAACAGTTTGTATTGCAACTGTGATATAAGCGGATATGTAAGAGATATTTTTAAAAGATCCAGTTTCTTTATTACTTAACTGTGAATAAAATATGTATATCGTTATTTGGGAACCCCAAACTATTGCCCCAAATTGTAGGTGATATGTTAATTGTCATTGTCGCAGCCACAGCCAGCAATAGTTAAACTCAGATTCAGTTTTGAGCAAGTTGTATCACAAATCAATAATCCGACTAGGATTTAGTAGCTATGTCGAAACATCCTATTTTGTCGTAACTACATAAAGTAATACTTACTTTGATATGTTTGTTGATTTATTAACAATCCAGGTGGACATTAGTTCATAGTGGATATTAAACGAACCACAAAATATTGAAAATTTGTATGAATCAAGTAAAGAAAGTAAACCTAAGGTGCTGTATTTAATAATATAAATAAGACAATAGAGACTATACTATTTCTTTGTTGGTATCTTTTATCAGCGTCTGCGTTCTGGATCCGCGCTCTCAAGAGTTCATTGTTTTTTAGTAACCTAAAAACTTATGCACTTATGTATTTTTGTTGTTGAACCGTATTCTAATAACAGGAACAAGTACGTAGCTACTATTTCTGAGAAACATTTTGCGTGTTTGTAAATTTTTGGCGTAAAGTAACTTGTTTGTCTCTGTCTAGATGTGTTCGATTGTTTTGTTCGTATGTTTTTTTTTTAAGAAAACAGACGCGTCATCTGATTGTTATGAGTGACGGACATCTGGCTCGGTACCTGCACCCCGCTTCTGCCACAAACATAACACAATATACTTAGTCTGTAAAAAGAATTGAGTGCATCGTTCGTTACTGAGAAATGATTGGAGCGAACGTGTTTATTTTTGCGGGAAACTCGAAGTATTTATTACACGAAGCTGAGTTTTAACTTTCTCTAGCACATGTAACGGTATAATTGAGAGTTACAGTTTTTACAGAGCCATACAGTTGTGCCAATATTTATAATCTTGTAAAGCGTACGAAACTCTTTATTTATTAAATGTTTATCCAAACAAATCGCGCTGTGTGAGCATATCGATACCGAAAGATTGAATCGTACAATACTTCTATGTCGTAAATGACTTTTCTGATAAAACAAAAATAAATACTATATACCTATGTTTATCGAAATCTTTTTTTATTGTATGATTTCTCTTGAGTTAATCATAAGGAATACAACTCCAATGTAGCTTATGTAATTAGTTATCATTATATTTTATACACCTAGTAAGTGTTGATAATAAGTAATAACGATTTTAATTAGTACTTTTAGATTTGTTATAAAAAATTATGTATTTATTATAATAAAGCAGCGAGCTTTTATTACATAATAAATATAGGTGCTTTGTTTAAGCCCGGAAACGTTAAAAGATCGATGTGATATCAAATTACATAACAACGTATTCTGCAGCCGAGTGCATAAAGCGAATATTGAAGAAGAACGCGGAAATCGAAGTGTGCCGCGCCGGCAGTTAAGCGTTTCCAGAGAAAGTCCTGTAACTGTTTCAACATCGATATTTATAGATGCTTTCGAAATATTTGCTTTTTGCCAATTGTTTCAGAAAGCGAATATTTTATTGCCTCCATCTACAACATCCTCTCCGAATAGAATTTATGGGTGAGATTGTTTGTAATGCAGAAATAACGTGTACGAAAATAGTACTTACCTTACCGTTTCCAAATGGACACACTCTTGAAGAAGCATTTGTACATTTTCATTTCGTACTGTTCAATATACGTACAATTGTGGAAATAGGCAGACGTGTGTAGTTAGTGGCAGCACAATAAGCAAACAAAAACGGGTACAACATTCTAAGATCATAAATACAACGTTATACTGTGTGGGCTCATTATTATTTATCTTTCAATCACTCTATTCGGTTATAAGTGTGCCTCACCCAACTCCTGTTCCGTGAAGTCTCCAGTCTCCGTGGCGCTCGATGGGATTCCTGTGGAAGTGCTGGGACTGTCTCCACCTGTAGAATGGATTTATTACGATCTTGCCCTTTGAAAGGCGTAACGAAAATTCTAAATATTTTAGGACAAGTTAACCAAGGTACTTAAGTATGCATGTAAATTGAAAGCAATACTACTGACTACATAACCTTCGTTAATTGTTACGTTGTTTGATTATTTTAATTTTTGAGTGCAATATTTCCATTACCATATTTTTAATACCAACATTAAACAACTTTAAATAGAAAACTAAATAGGAAAAGTGTAAGAATTTAAGAATACGTGTAAAGTACACAGTAATGTTGTAATCTGTATTCGAGTCATAAGTAGATATGTATATGGATTTCCTTTTATTTATTATTAAGTACAGTAACTACTCAGTCCCACAAAACCGCTGTTGAAAAATTGATTTAGGAGTGAAAGTGTAGTTTTGAATATTTTAAAAATAATAGAAGACTTGTTCCTGTGACAAATATTAGTTTAAAAACATGTTTCTACTGAATATAAATTGAACAGGCATAAAATCCGTTAAATCACGGTAAAACAAAACGCCCAACAGACCAATGCCAAAGTCTGGATGGATAAAAATACGTGACGTTTGAAGTCTGGCCAAATAAATCGACGATCATAGTAACTTTCGATTGGCTTAGTCACGGGAGCGAAGATACAGGCTGGCATCGATTTCCCATACGTGACGAGCTGACAATGATGAAAGATACGATGTATCATAAGGCAATTAATCACCCGTCCATCGATATTAGACGATTTCCAACGCTTCCTTGAAAATTCAATTCCGACGAAATCGTCGGAAGTAAAATAAAAAGACAAATACAGTTTCGAAAAAGTCAAGCCCAAAATTACTGGTCCAATTAAAAATACGCAATTAGCCTTGCAATAGAACACTATATTATATTATAAGCAGTGAATGCGCGATTTCTTAAAAGCTTCGAATATAATTTATGAGATCAATTCCGTACAGGTGAGTGGCGAGGGAATGATTGGCTTGTATCCAGATATACAACAGTGCCGATCACATCACGCACCCACGCGACTAACTACACTACAACGCAAACAAATTCGCGTAGTAATTTCAATATGTTCTTAGCTCGTAATTTATTTGCTAAATAATGAAAGTATATTTGACATCCTATGATAATGAGCGCTCTACTTTTGTGTATAATCGGTAAACAAAAATGTCAGGATTCCATCTTGCTTATTCAAAGGTTTCTTTTTGATACAATATTTTAAGTTTTTTACGCAAAAACAATACATGGAATTTAAGAAATTATCTTTAGGCTTATTTATTATAAAATTAAATAGTTGGGGTCTATTTTCAAGCACCTACCTCTCTTCGAAGCACTTCGACATGCCAAAGCTTCGACCAGAAGACGTTGGTTCACGCCGCATAAATTCGCTGTCAATTTTTCACATTTTCGATGACAGTTAACATCGCAGTCTAAAACAAATAACGACATATTGCGCGGCTAAAGGGAAGGACGTTCTCAAAACGCGATCCTATTCACATAAATTGCCGAAAGCCGTGCAAAAGCCTGCGTGCAAATTAAGGATTCTCTGCCAAATATATATACAAGTTAGTTGAGTTAATTGCTTTTCGGGTGTATTAACAGTTGGTTTTCTGTAGTGTGGTGTTGTGTTATATGCAACATCGTCGTAGAGTTATTTTTACCTTTTTTTGCGAAAACGAATCCTGCAGGTGAAGTGGGCGCTGAAGAATCAAAACCGGAATCGTTTGACCCAGTCGAAGTCCTACCATCGGCGTTATTTTCACATTCATAAAATTCCGCAGAACTTTCACTTGATTCTGATTCTTCAGTTTCTTCTTCATCAGAAGACTCTTTTTCAGTGGAGGTGTCTGAAGAGCTAGAAGAGCGGATGACTTGTGGGCTTCTTTTTTGAAGGGGACGAGGAGTGGCAATCAAGACCTTTGTGGCTAACTGTTGTTTAACAGGTTTCTTTGGTGCAGGCATTACTGCACCTGGCGTAGGTTGCTGCGCCTTAGTTTCATCTTTCGTACTAACTTGTTCGACTTTAGACTCTTCTACTACTTTGGTAATGGGTGCCGAAAGCTCATCACAACTCTTGTTTGGAATGTTTGCAAATTCGTTTGATGCATTTACCTGTGTGGTGGATGAATCTGCCTGTGTCTTGGATGAATCTATCTTTACATTGGATTCATCTACCTGTTCCTTCAGTGAGATTTCATCCACCTTCGATAAATTTACCGGTATCTTGGATACATCGACCTGTTCCTTGGATGAGTCTACTTTTACCTTACATGCATTTGCCTGTGCCTTGGATGCATCTGCTTGAACCCTGGATGCATCTATCTGTGCCTTGGATGCATTTTCCTGTACCTTGATTACTTTTGCTTGTACCTTAGGTGCATTTATCTGTACCTTGGATTCATCTGCTTGTACCTTGGATGCATTTATCTGTGCTTTGGGTACATCTACCTTTGCGTTGGATTCATCTACCTGTACCTTGGGTACATCTACCTTTGCCTTGGATTCATCTACCTGTACCTTGGGTACATCTACCTTTGCCTTGGATTCATCTACCTGTACCTTGAGTACATCTACCTTTGCCTTGGATTCATCTACCTGTACCTTGGGTACATCTACCTGTGCTTTTGACTCAGGTAGAAATAAGGCTTTATCATTTACATCACCGCCAACTGTCTTATTATTTTCTTTACTTTTATTTGTAATCTTTTTAACCCACTTTTTATTTATTTCTACTTTACATGGAGATTCTTGTACTTTGGTTACATTCTTCTCTTGGGTATTGTGGAATGTAGATAAAGATGTAACATCTAAATTGTCTACATTAATATTGTGTTCAACTTTATCAACTGTTTGTGATTCTAGCTTTGATTGAATATTACTTGGTTCGGTACAGACACATTTATTTTTATCAAATTCATTTCCTATCTTGGTTAAAGATGTATTTGAAAATGAATTCATTGTACAATTATCTGACACCTGTTCCTTTTCATTACATACATTATCTGCTTTATGATTACTGACTTGGACAACAGTATCATCTTCTGACGTGTGTAATAATTTAGAATTGCTTTGAAGTGATTCCGTAACATTCTTAAAACTCACGCTTTGATCTTCTTTTTGGGAAATAATATCGGTTGGAACTAATTTTTTTATTGGTTCCTCTGCGTCTAAGCATTTTGCTACGTTTTCCTTAGGAGAACTCTTTAATTCTTTTTCGTAGGATAGAACAGTTTCTTCACTTCTGTTATTCTCTTTTAAACAATCAACTACACTATTTTCCTTTACATCGGTTTTTGCAGTTGATATTTCATTAGCTTTAGATAGTACGTCAGTGTTTTCCTGTATGCTAATTTTTGTTTGTTCAGATAATTTGATATTTTCTCTCTCTTGAATAGCCTCTGCAAAACTTACTTTATTTTTAAAATTCTTTGGCTTTTCCAACTTTTCTACAATGGGTGTTTTAGATTCAATATCAGTGGAAATAATTTCAATTTCAGTGTTAATTTCACCTTCAGTAGTTTTTGAATTGTCAGCAACTACTTTATTACAATTTATTCTAGGAATTCCATCAATATCCAGAACTGCGGTCTCATCGAGTAGTTTATTAACATTAATTGAGTGGTTCGATTTTAAATCGTTAGAATTCACTTCCTTATGTGGTAAAGGTTCTTCTAATTTTATATTATCTAACTTAGGTTTAACTTCAGTCAAACTATTTTCTTTTGCGTTAGTGTCTTCTTTGCGGCTATTTTCTGTGGAATTGTCTATAGCGGCTGTACTCTGGGATTTAGTTAATTGCGAAGTGCATTCAGCTACAGTATGCTTTCCATCAAAATTTGAGTTATCTGTTTTACCGATTATAGGAGAAGATTTTTCTTTTTCCTTTTTTATATGTTGCTTAGGTGTAATAACTTCCTCTATTCTCTTTTTTGGTTCAGTTCTCCCGTCCTTTTCCTTTTGTAGTTTAATAATATCATCTGACTTACCTGTACTTATAGAATCCTGAGTTAAATTACAAGTCGTTTTTTCGTTAATCTGCTCATTTTCCAATGGTTTTTCGGTATTTTCATCTTTGATCTTGTCTTGTCGGAAATCATCTGTTGAAATGGATTGAACCATATTTGTATTTGTGCTAGACTCATCGTCTTCTGTAAACCAAAACAGGCCTCGAGAACTTTTCTCTTTACATTCTTGTAGTAATTTTTTCCTTTTCATTAAATAAACAGTCTCTCTTTTTCCAATTTTACTCCAAAAGTTTCCATCGTCCGGTTCTGGTGACAAAGGATCTTCTTCAGCTTGTACTGGGGCTTCTACATTCATAGGAGTTGTTGATTTTCTCTTTGATTTGAAACTTTTTCGATGGTTCGTTTCTGGCGAAATTTGTTTAGATTCTGGTATATCATCCACTACACTCGTAAATATTATACCTTTTTTTAATGTTCTGGGTTTTTCTTCTACCGTAACATTTTCAATTACAAATTTTAAAGGGCTTGAAGGGGTTGAAACTTCTACGCTAGATGTTATTTTCGCTTTCAGTTTCGGTTTTGATTTTGGTTGTTTAATTGAGTTTTTACGCTCATTAATATTAGGTAGGTCTGAATTGGAACTCAATTCCTTTGGAAACTCTGTTATGGAATCTAGCCTACAAATGCTACCACCCGATGAAGATTTTTTGATACTACGCCTTTTTGTAAATGACTTAGTATCCTTAAGGGAATTTAAATGTTCATGTAGGGAATGGTCAGATTTGGTTGTTATTAACGGATTTCCTTGTTCTGACATTTTTCTTCTTTTTGAATTTTCCATCTGTGAACTTGATTCATCTTTATCACTTTCAGAACTTACTTTAGTTAAATCTAGAGGCGCTATGCTAAGATTTTCTTTCCTTATTAAGGAATCTAATAGACTAGCTTGTTCGGCCAAAAGTTCCATCGAGCAACGTCTGTCTGGCGACTTGCTCAGAGAATAACTGGCTTCGGTTGATTGCGCAGCTGGTAAGTGTAAGAGTTCCTGGTTATTGAGTAAATCTTTACTATTCACTTCACTTTCAGGTTCATCTTTATCTTTTAACTTAAATTTCTCTACGAGTTTTTCACCAAGAGTTTTCTTTTCCCTTTTTTCTTTATAAACTAAATCATCTGCCAATTTTTGTCTCCATTTTAATTCCGATGAATCAATTTTCTCTTTGTTTTGAGACTCATTTTCAACTTCTTTATCTGTTGAAGAATTATTATTTTGTTGTTCTATAATCGGTTTTCTTGGCGAGTCCCTATCTTTTCTTTTTACTGTGTGTAACCTAACAACTGTTCGTCCACGTTTGATCGTAGTACGCTGCGGTCCTGGAGAAGAATCAACTCCAGTTTCTGGTTTTTCTTCTACACGAGGCATGAAAGGACTACTTTCTTTTTGACTACTAGGACTCACCTTCCGCGAAGGTGATGCCGTAGCTATAGATGACGTACTGTTTATATTTTTACGATACTTATCTCTAGAAACATCAATATCGGCAGTATTTATATTGATAGGCCTTGGCGTGTAGCTGGGGGTAACATACGCCCGGTTTGATAATGGAGTTCGCCGTGGGCTGTTTATTCTCACGGGACTCGAAGTTCCTCTTTCTGAAATGGTTCCAAGCATTGGAGAGTAAGTTCTTCCGCCAGCAATCCATCTCGATGTTAACGGTGTCCGCGAATAACCCGCTAGGGACGAATGGTTGCTATAACTTCCACCCGGGTTAAGATACGAAGCACTATAAGACGAACCGTACGGGGACACTGAACTTCCATAATTATACGACGCACTGCTGTAAGACGGAGATCCACCGTAATACATATTCGATATATGTTCTGAAAACAGCGGCATTTTTACGCGAATTAACGCGACCGCGCGCCTTTATTGTCGTGTTGACGAGGGCGCGAGGCAGACTGGCGGCGGAACGCTCGCGCACCAGGTGCGTCCCGCCTACCGCCCAGCGCCGTCCGCCTCGCGCCCCAGGTGATTGATTGATCACGCTTAGATGACAATAATAGCACGGAATCTTTTTAAATAGTCTTGAAGGGAGAGCCGAAAGTGGTTCGAATAAAGTTCAACATCACAATGAAATCTATTTTTATTTCACGTCGCTTATCAGGCCACTGATTGCAGGCTCAGTTTAATAGCGGTGTGAAAAGAAACGACTTTCGTTGCTTTTCCATATATACGTAATATATCTATGTATATCTAGAAACGTAAACACGGCTTAAAGACAACTTTAATATTATGTTTAAATTTAAAAGTAAATTTTATTATATTTTATAATTATATAATAAATGAATGTGTACCATAATTATATAAGATATTTATATGTTAAAGATATAATACATGTTTATTATCTATGTAAAATTAAGTTTGTAGTTTACTAATTTTGCAAATAAAAAAATGTACCTAATTGTTATAGAAAATGAGTTCAAGCATAAATTTCACTATAAGAAATTATTAAAATTTCATTTGTTCAAATAAATACTTTTTATAATGTGCCAATTTTATAAATATAATACTTACCTAATATGAGCGAGGAAACAAAGTTTAGGTATTTTTAAAATTGGGTCGACTTTATTAGATTTACTGTTTATTAATTCTTACATAATTGTAGAACAAAGTAATAAGTACCTACAAAAATTGGATATAGTCAATAAATCAGTAGACTGAAGAAATATAATTACAACAGTTTCCTTTCTATAGCGTTTTTTTTAAAATTTGTGTTTTTGTGAATTCGATTAAAATTTTACCCGAAAAACTTTATAATAATACCCTTTCTAGCATCGAGTCCAAAACATTGGAGCTCAAACTAAATAGTAGGTGACCACTCCGTGAATGGCACAAAGTAATCTACGCGACTTTAGATCAATTGCGTGCAACCTTCTACTGACAATGGAACCGCGTACTAACAGTTAGATGTGAAATTGAAGCGGTTACACAAATGGTTTGTTATTACACTTCTGTAATATTAGATTGATTCGTGACGATATTTTGGAAAAAAAAAATCTTACCTTCTCTTTCTAGTGCAACCGGGGTACAATAGCGCCGAGCTGAAAATTGTAAAACAAAACAAAAATCTACGCCCTTCATAATATTAAAACGCATATATTACTCAATTGTGAAGAACGATGTTTTTATTTTGATTATTTAATTTTTTAACTGTGATAAATGCAGGTTTAGCTTAATGTATGTACTATAGCAAGTATGCTATTAATCCAAAGCATTTTATACAATATTTTTTTATTAAAACTATTCATATTAAGACTCGAAGTATGTAATTTACCGTTACAAGTATACATATTAGAGTGACCATCTCATCTCTCGGGAACTTCAACGGGTCCTACTTCGAATAGGTCAAATACTAAGTAATAATCACTAAAGTTATATTAACTGGTTTTTTTTTAAAGTAAATTTATAACAATTAAAAAACAAACAAGTCTTTTTCTAATATATTACGCATAAAAATTTAAATATGATTGTTTTAGTTAAACTTGAAAATGCATGATGAAAATGAAATAAGTATGCTTTCATGGTAGAACTTTGTGTCAACAGCAAATAATTTTATGAATAATTAGGAAATTAAATGTCCGTATACATTTTTCACACTACATCGTTATACCTCGTCTATACGTCGTCGTCTACGTTAGAAATATACAATATGGTGTTCTCAAGATGAAATCGTAGAAGGGGGCTACGGCGTAGGCTACCGTGGCAATTGTAGAATACCAAAAATTTTTCATGGCAGATCCCCGGAGAACACATTTGAACTACAATTTACAAGACATTAAGACTCATGTTTTTAAGGTCCAGCTGTTCAAACATTTCAGTTTTCATATCACCTCTGTCACGTTCTTATATTTTTATCAATGGCTCTTACAACTTATTGCTTCGCCTTTACTGGAAGAGTTACTTCACTATTTTCTTTTTTCTGACGATGACTTTTTCATTGTTTCTTCTCCTGTTCTTCACTATTATGCTGTTCGTCTTGAAATGGTGTTTTCTTACTAATTGGACACACTTCTTAAATCCACATAATATATCTTCATCCATGTTTCGTTCCAAATGGAATTTTCCTTTGACTAGACGATTCGTAACCACGTTTAAAGGTGTGTTTAGATTACATCACTTAAAAAAATCCATGAATATTAATTGTGATTTTAAATTAACATGCGGGAAGAGACAGAGACAATGAGAGAGATTTTGTTTAGTGTGCGTTAATATTATCCTTATATTATTAATACATTTAGTTATAAAGTAACATAACGAAAATCATACGAATACTCTGATTAGTTAAACACAGATATTTTAGCAGCTTAGCCAACACTCACATACCATAAATAATTTTATTCGGATTATTCAAGCAACAAAGTTACAGAGTTTAGTACAAAATTCTTTTAAACTGCTCCAACTATTAATACGCACTGCGTTTAAATCTTCAAATATATTGCGGTACATCTTTGAAAAATTTTCAATTTGTTGATGTTAATTTTTTAACTTTCAAACCACAATGCGAGCAGAAAACAAGCTGTTAGAAACATAATAAAAAACATTAAAATTATTTATTGGCAAAAATATCATTACACAAATAATCATTCAAGTTATGATTATTACATGGTATGATGCAATTACTATGTGAAGCATTGTCCGCTAAGCTAAATGTGACCCTGTGTTAAAAATAACGTTTTTGTTATTTCTAAATAAATACCATATAAAAAGGATTAAAGACAAATATTAAAATAACAACTTTACTTAAAATACATACATATACTATTGAAACTAACACCATCGATAGTAACACAATAAAACAATGATATGCTTGGCTATGGTTTCGTCCGGTTAAACGGTGCCTGCCTACCATTGAACAACACATACAGCATGCAGTATTTTGGTATTTTGGTATAAGCATGCATAAATAGCCAAAGACAAAATAGTTCAATACCTTTTTTTCTTCTATTCCCAGTTCCCCATTTATATTATTGATTGGTATTTACGAGCTTCAGTAAATAAAAACGAGACAATAAAAATATTATGGAAATACAATTTACAAAAATGAAGATAAAAAATTTAATCAAATTAAAATTTTATGGTCGTATTTCTTCCACGGGCGAACTCTAGTCTATGTATATATATATGTACTGAAATTGTATTTCATAAGCCTTAATACCTAAAAATGAATAATGTTTGGGAAAACTACCTTACCGTCACATTAAAGATCTCAATTTTATATCTTAACGTAATGTAACAAATTATTCGCACAAAATAATGTCTGATTAACACTATAGGGCACGTAGGATTCATAAAAGTTCTATGTACGTTGAATAGTTGAGTAAATTATATTGCTGACATAAATCACAGCAATAAATGATGTAATGAGCTGAATAACTAGTTCGTTAATCACTTACAGTTGATAATGGTACTTAAAATGTAGTCATGTAGAGTCTACATAACTGCATTATTTATTTATATTTTAGTCTATTATCGGTTAATCATTGCCAATTAAACATACTTTCTATAATAACTCGCTTATTTATAAAATAGCAGGTAATACTTATATTAATATTAATTAATCATTAATCAATAATATTGTATATTTTACAAAAAAATATTCGATTTTACTAACTGATAAAATAATAATAATTAACTGTAATATTTATATCAACGATTTGATTCACAAAACTATGATGGAATAATTTGGGTTATTTACTTGGATAAGGTTGCGTGACGTGAAAATCAGACGTGATAAATAATATATTAGCTATTAAGCCATGTTTATTATTGATATACCTTCACATTTGAGCCCTTGTTTGAAGAACCCGTATAGCAGTGCGCCACAGTGGTCACAGAAGGTAGGGGACATAAACTGATGCGGACGAAAACGATGTGGTACGTCCACTTTAAACCGCTCCCGCAGATACTGAAATCATATACTTAGTGTTATTGTTTTTTTAAACTTTTTTCCAGACCCTTTCATAGGTTCACTGCCGAACACAGGTCTCCTCTTTGAGGTTTACCTATACTTATAAATAATGTAAACCCATCTACTTTCACGAGATTTATTTTGTTATTATTCTTCTCAAATGAAATGCAATATAAAATGAAGGGAAACAAAAAATATGTAAAATGAAGCTGTTGCAGAATTTTAATATAATAAGGTCTTTCACATTTACCGAGTTTTTGCATTCTTACTAAATTAAGCAATACGCCGTGCTACTTCGTAGTAATCCATGACTACTGAATATTCGTTTTTGTAGTGTACTCAGCTCGACAGCACAGAATAGTGTTTTTGTTTAACTTTTATATCGGTCCTGTCTAATATGTAAGTTGGAAAGGCTGCGTATGCTTGTCTATAATTCCGGTACATATGTATATGTATATAGCTAGATCAGTATACGAAATTGTATTATTATATGCATCCTACGCAAAGTGGTAGGCAGTATCAAACAATGCAAGTACCACAGTGGCATCTGAATGCGCGCTCGATCCCGGACACTTGCCGAGGAGCTTGTTGTGGCAGCGTTTGTGGACAGCGGTTTGGCAGACCACGCAACGGTAGCCCTGCTTGCCGAAGCCCCACAGAAACTCCTTACAGAACGCACAGAACGTGGGCTGCCTGAAGAACTTGGCCACGAACCGGTGACCGTTCACTTCATGGATTCTGAAATATGTAGAAGATATTAATCTGTATTAACATTAATGATAACGAATACTGATTTACGAGGGAATGGAATCGGTTAACTAAAATCAGATCATTATAGCATATTGTTAAGTAGACAATTTTTATTTCATTTGTATTAAGATCATCAAGCGAACCGTCTGCCTATTTCTATACCTTTTTACCATAAAAAAAAGAAAATAAAATAAAAATTATTTAATCTATAAACATACATAACACTCGATCGAATGACATTATACGACAGTGCTACGAAAGCTTCGTACTTCAAGACTAGATACTTATATCAAAGTATCTACTACTTATTTTATTAAACATTATTTCATTTTGTGTAACTGCAATAATTAAAACTTAATAATATATATATAACTGCAACCGCCTATTACTATGTGTCGAACACCCAGAAAAGCCATTACCAATCATTTTAAAGCGTAATTTGCGATTGAATTAATCATGCGACAGTTACATAAACCTACCGATGTTCGCAATTACGCGCTGGACAGTTAGTAAATCACCTTTACAAAGTTGTCGAATCCTCTGTTAATTTCCTCGCAATGCAATTAAATTGGTTTCAAAACGGCGTTGCTCTGTTTACAATGTAGCTACATAAACACGTGTAACGTTGTCTGCACCAACATTGGCTAATGGACCGCTTATTGAACATTATCTCGCAGTCAATTAAATCTTATGTTTTCACAATTTATTAACAAGTAGATTACAGATATCACTGTCTTGTTGCGAAATTGTCGCTTTCTGAATCACATGATATTGTGATATTATTTTTAAAATAAAACATTCTTTCTCGTTTGTCGTCCGTTTAATAAAAGTTAAGGTATTTAAACGGTAATAATAATAAGACGTATGACTCAAACAAGTTGTTTAAGTTAATATGTTATTTTAAATATGACTTGTGCTACCTGCCATCACGGATATGTGGGTGGAATCAAGGTGATGAATGTTAAGTGAAAATGAGCCAAGAATCTGAGACACGAGGCTGCTTCGATCAAAAGTCGATCACGCAGCGATTGTTTGACATTCAATGTATGGGGCGGTGGCGAACTGGTATCGTATATTTTTTTCGATACATTAATCACGAAATTTCATTAACATTCATTGCTTTCGCAAAACTGTGCCTTATTCATTTATGAGCGTTTTAAAAGTAAAAATATATCAAAAATAAATTTTTGTTTGCCATTCGTAATTTCAATTTCAAATGCATAATTTATTATTCCATATAAGTTCTATCGATAAAGTTGTTACAATTCAAGGTCCTATTTTAATTACCGGATGAGTCACGGGTTAGAAAAATATTTACACTCTATTCAAAACATATGTTTCATTGTACTGAATATCGTCCGAGTTAGTTGAAATACCGCAAATAACAGGAAATGGATATGAAAAACACAATACATACGGAATCTAGAAATAAATTGATATTTTTAGGGTTCCGTACCTTGAAAGGAAAAAACGGTACCCTTATAGGATCACTTTGTTGTCCGTCCGTGCGTCCGTTTGTCAAGACCCTTTTTCTCAGAAACTCGTGGAGGTATTATGCTGAAATTTATATCAAATACTGAAGTCTACGGTCTCTTGGAGCTGTGAAAAAATCAAACTTCTAAGCCAACGCAGTCAAAAGATACAGCCCTATATGCCTCAAATTCTCGACACTTGCAAGGTACTTGAATCAAAACCTACAGGGTACTTCACATGAACTCCGAAACTTGAAATCTGATACGAAGCAACGTCCAGTAGTACAGATAAAGGAAAAATTGCGAGAACTGAAAATTTTTAGTTCCATCATATAATAAAAATATTTTTAATAATTTCAAAGCTACTACCCCTTTCCTCATGAACGCGTCGAGGTATTAAATTGAAATTCATATGAAATACGCAGGTCTATAATACCTCTACGAACTACCTATATACCTACATGTTTGTACGGAACCCTCAATGCGCGAGTCCGACTCGCACTTGGCCGGTGTTTATTTTGTTTATCTGTCTTTTGGTTTGGACGCACAAACCTTTTATTGGTTGGTAAATAAACATTCACACAATGTAAAAGTCATTTGTGTGTTTTCAATTTTCATACATAATAACTGGAAAGATTGAAATTGAATTCAAAAAGCTTATGTGTTTTTCTGTTGTATTTGTCTTAGAGATAAAATTGATTCGTTTCGCGTTTCTAATCTGTTTCCTCGTTCACATGCTTGTTTGTGTATAGATTTTTTAGTTCTCATTACTAATTGTAAATCACGTTAATGTTGTTGATTACATTGCTGCATCTGGCCTTGAAGTCACGTGCTATAAACGCTTATCTTGCACGTAAAGCTTATCCATGAACGTATAACACAATTTCTTTTAAATAGATATAAACGAATATAGAGGCCGAAAAGTATTTAATATACTGTACAACGCAAGTGTAGCTGTATTACTACATGATCTTATTTTTTAGAGTACTGACCCGAGTACGCTCATAAATGTGGATTATGTACGCACAATATTTTTATGTTCTTGATAGTTTTACGTTCGTTTTGTGTATATTTCGTAACTACATGTTTTACAGTAAAGAACTATTCACAAATATTTTCGTAAAAATAAAGCTTCCTATATAGACCGATTTATTTTTTATATCTTAAATTTTTTATGTAAGAGTAGCAAACAAGCAGGCAGTACACACGTGGCCGCAGTACATGGATATTACAAACGACCTACCAGAGCTTTAGAACGCTGACTGTTAATGTGAATTAATTTAGTTAGTACGAATATAAATCGGTGTAACACGTGTTAATAAGAATATTAGTCAGTAAGTATACAGTAGTAAGAGAACTGCGGAAATGGGATAGGCGGTAAGATTACGAAAAAGCCTCACTTGTGGTGCTTGATGGCTCCGCGGCGCTGTGTGATGCGCTTGGCGCGGGAGCGACGCGCCTCGCTGTCGCCGCCCTCAGCGCACCGCCCTAGACCGCGCCCCACCGGCAACCACTGGAACGTACACAAGTCATCTTAAGTTGCATATTTCATTCCCGTATTCTTTCAATCACGTAATTACATGTACAGTTTGAATATTTTTATCGCTGCTTAAGTAAGCACGCGTCGTTTGTCGTTAGGTGTATTGCGATTTACGCTGCACCGCCTGAAATTTGTAACAAAAGTATTTGAAAGCATTGATGTAGCCAAAGTTAATCCCTAATTTATATTGATTCTTATTTGTACTAATTTTGATGTAAAGACATTTTGTCATCCATGCCGCCTACATACATATATTATAACGTTCCTAGACGCTTCTCATCTCAGTATTTGAAATTATTCCATTGTCATAAATTAAAAACATAAATCATTTACCTACCGTACAAAAAACGGTTAAGCAGCATGAACCTATAGTCATGCTTCATGAATGAATACAATTATGCAGCTTCGTCCGGGCGATCTTAATACAATTTAATGTTTACCTTATCTTAAATAGAAATGAACGTATCCGAGTTAGGAGATGTCACAATGCGACATAACGTGAAGTTCGCTAAATGAGAGGAGCCAAGAATACTCGTAGCCGAGCAAGATAACACAGACGTAGGTAAACATACCCGACACAACGACGACATCGACCGTCCGTGGTCGCGCTCTCGGGCCATCGCCAACTCAGCCGGGCAAACGACCCATGATTGTTTACGACATTGATTTTACTAATGTGATAACCTTACAGCGGAGGGGACGCTACTAGATACACTGTTATTCGTACAGAAAGCGTCGCAACCTCAAGGTCTTTGTTGAATTCCCTGGCACTGACATGCATCCGATTGCAGCTTTAATACGCGTTCAATGTCCAAACTTGAGATTTTGTTTGTTTTTTTTTGCTTTATCTGTGATTGAATTTTGAAATGATTTACCTCAATTTCAAAGGACCCTTATCACGGACGGTATATTTCTTATACTTACTAGCATAATACATCGCGAAATTGTCAATCCTTGGGGTAAGTCATAGGTAAATAGGCTATGTCCGAGCCATCAATTAAATTTCATATGGTTTAAATTACCCGTAACAGTAGGCTTATGAGAGATACACTATTAGATGTATCTCTTATCTCTTACACCATCAAAATTATGTACCTATTTTATTAAGATTACGATAACTTTTATTAATATCGAAGTTATCAGAGACATCATGTAAAAAAATATATCTTATGGTTTAATTTCTTTTCAGTTACATATATATTTTAATGAATACATATCATGAACGTCATGTTACACATTTTTTAGCTGCCGTTCATCGGCTTTAGGTGTCCATCAAACTAAAGTAGGCCAGGAGAAATAGCCGGTGGAAAAAACTATACTGCCACTCTTTTAAAATGAAATTAATAACACACAAATATAGACTAATATTATTGTAACCAAAGAGACGATGCGAATGTTGTGAGATTAGACATATCTATAGGGTGATATGCAGAACAAATTGAGCTTTTGAAAATATTTTTTTAACACTCAAAAATTTTTCGGTTTACAAAGAAAATAATGTTCAGTTTACTTATTCCTCTCGAAAGTACATTTCAGTAGAGCACATAAATGAGTTTATTTTTAGCTACAATGAAAGTAGGCAAAATGATCTAACAAAAGCAGTTAGAGTAGGGTGTAAACAAGTTGACGTTAATGATTTAACATGAAAAGATAATTTAAATTGTTTAAATTACACCAAATCAATAACGGATGAATGTCGGGAAACAAAGATGAATACAACGTTGTTCACATTTTGATTTTCCTTTGTCTAAATGATATTTTTGTAAATATCGTCGCATTAACTACAATAAAAAAGCTTTTATCGTTTGCAATTTGGTTCTGCCAACTATAAATACTCGATACAAGAGCATTATCACACAGCGGAAGAGATAAAAGAAACAAACTGTTTATTTTTTAGGAACGAAAAGCTGGTCAGTATTTTTAATTTATATTTAAAACTAAATATTGACGATGAACCAGCGTAGCGCCCATATTCTGCTCTTTTATGAATACGAGTATCTGAAATATTACAATGTTTACCAGTTCATTAATAATAATGATATGTTTGGTTACGATAAGTTAGATCTTTAAATTAACGTGTTCAAAATAGACGATTAATTTTTATCAAATCGTTACAATTATTGCCGCCTATGGACACCTATAACCAACATCTAATATTACTATTGGAATGGGACTGTTAGTGGTAATTCAGTTAGTAATAGATGTTAATAAGAATTAGTTGGTCAGTTTCCATTAGTAACAGGACTGAAGGAATGGAACTATTAGTAATATTAGTCCAGTTAATATCTACTTGTTAGTGTAAGTACAGCTGGTATTCGTAAGTATCCGCACCATTATAGTCGGTCACAGATACGTTGCTACTGTTGAAGATTGAAATGATCGCCTCAAGTAGGTATACAGGTAGTATATCCATATTTATTGATTTGCAAACATTTGTAAAAGCAACTCATCTGATTAAGAGAGTGGTGAATTGTGAGTGAATCGGGCATAGAGTATCAAGGTTGAGTGGCGTAGTAAATGCACGGATATAAATAGACCGAACTAACCACGCACACGTTAAACGTTTGACTATCGCTCGTGTTATATGTGTCCGTCTTCAGGTACGAGTATCACATAATAGGCAGAGATTCTTTTGTTAATAACGTTCATTCTTGACGCAGAGTTGGTGAATCCCTGATTGCTAAACTAAACAGGACGCCTTGGATTTTATTTTCATCTGGGTCAAACATTTGTGTGATGAGCACATTGGTTTGTTCTGTGTCTGGACGTAATAAAATCCATACTTCCATACTAATATTATAAATGCGAAAGTAACTCTGTCTGTCTGTCTGTGACGTCATCACGACCAAACCGCTCAACCGATTGTGATGAAATTTCATATAGAGATATTTGAGGGTCTCGGGATGAACATAAGCTACTTTTTCTCCCATTTTTTTTTAGTTTTTCCAGGAATTTCATTGTTTTACGAAACGTCGCAACTTTGACAAAGAAACTTGTGACACACTGATTTCCACGCGGGCGATGCCACGGACAAAGCTTGTAATGTATATAGGTATAATACACATGCTCGTATGTATGTTTACCATAATATAGGCGTTTAATTGCTCATTTTAAATCAGATTGCCCTTTGTGGAATTATCTCAATTATTGCTATTATTATTATAGTGGTCGTAATCCTAATTACGGTCTTATGACTTATACGGACACTAGCTTTGCCCGCGGCTTCGCCCGCATGGAAATTAATGTGTCGCAAAGTTTTTCCCGCGTAAATAACGACCCCGC
>DWUN01000529.1:0-21894 GCA_018249975.1 Passova gellias
ATTAGCCATTATTTGTCGTAAAAAGTAAATGACAAAAAAATGTTATTGTGGGATATCCATAAGAGATAGACATATACTATCACGGAGTTTTCTGTAGACCTTTTCAATGTGTACAATATTTAGCACATTATTTTGCTAAATATCGTAGGGTTCAGCCTGCGTTTGCAATGTAAGCGAAAAATAAGGTAATTATTTACGACATCACATTAGAAACAGCATCAAAATCCGTTGCGTAGTTTTAAAGATTTAAGGGAACATGGGGACATGACAGACATGACATGACATCTAAACGACTTTGTTTTATACTATGTAAGAAAGATGAATACTAAATAACTGATATACTATTGACACTTATTACTAATGGGACTAATTCACACTGACAGTCCCATTCTTATAATCCTATCAAAGATTGGTCGCAGACAGGCATCAACGATTATTTGTGCTTGCTATCTGTTAGTTTGCTAGTTTAAAAAAAAACGCCTTAAGGTTGCGAGTGCTTTCTAAAAAAAAATATAACTATATAACAAAACATTGTAAACCGGAAACGTTTTTACAGATCCTGATTGGGCGTCCTACAACTTGGGTATCTTCATCTGCATGCGATGTGCGAGCATTCACCGCGGGATGGGTGCGCACATCAGCAAAGTGAAGCACCTCGAGCTGGACCGCTGGGAGGACTCGCAGGTGCAGAGGATGAAGGAGGTCGGCAACATCGCCGCCAAAAACAAGTACGAGGAACGAGTCCCGCCGTGTTACCGACGACCAACGAAAAATGACCCTCCGTAAGATTTTGTTGTACGTTCGTTTTCGGTGACGGAGGAAACCTTCATAAGATATTGTGCCTTGGGGTTGTGTGCCCTGCGTATAATAATATTTGACTGTTTTTTTTTAATTAGCAACAAAAACTTTAAAATAAATATAAAAATAAAATCATCGCTTTGCTCTATACTCGTCATTGATATCTTCGGATCATTTTTTTTGCTATAAAATATAGAATATGGTAATCAGGAATGATTTCTCTTTCTAGTGTTTAAAATATCTTTAGTCGGATCGTCTCTACTAACAAACAGAAATACACCACCCTATAACAATTGAGTAGTAAAAGTATAGTTTATTAGATATATCTAAAGAAACTTCGAACATTCCTTTTACATTTGTAATGGTATATCGCAAACACGAAAATTAGCAAAACAAGTATTATCTTTGTTTGGTCGACCAATCGTGTTGATAACTTTCAAATTGATACTCTGAAAATCTAGGGAATTAAATTAAAATAAAACATAATGTAATCTTTATGCTGGCATCTAAAGATTATGAATTTACGTAGTGTATAAAACATCGTTACTACTATATGAAAAAAGAAGGGGTTTCAACCTATAAGTTACTTTCTACTATTTATAAAAAGATAAAATATAAATATTTTTTATAGTTCACCTAATACTAAGGTACCTAAGAGCGTTATTTTGTTAAAAAGTGCCTATTACAATTGAATTTAAAACTTCTTATGTCTTGCGGTTAGTATTTCCAATGACGCAGAAATAATTGTAAACAAGCAATGACAGATTGACATAGTAAGGACAAAATGCCGTAATTACTTGTATTAATATATTACGTGAAGTGAGCAATGTCCAGCATTAGAACTCGTCTTAAGCCAACTGTGGCTTAAAATTAAAGGGCCATAACGCCAGGTGGAATGTATGTCCATTTCGTTGTTTCTATAAATAATTACCTAAAAACAAATAATGTCGTTTGCTGCTATTGGCTAATGGCCAGTGTATTCCGCTATGGAGGGTGCGAATACCTAATCCTCAACTCGAGGAGCTTCCAGATATAACTTTTTTTGGTACACAAGTCACTATATAAATAAAATTCTCTAGTTCATTATTTTGATGTATCTCTTGAGGGTAAGACGATCAACTTGTTATAAAGCATTTAATTGTCGCCGCTATATTATATGTATAAATATACACACATATATGTATAAATAAACACACATATATGTATATATAATATACAGTAAACACGGTAAATATCAAAACTTGACCTACATGTATTATCAGCGTTTTATCAGCGATCCTATAGGACGAATAATGACCAGGCGATAAATAGCAAAAACATGTATCGATTGTGTACGTTCATAGTATTCACGATGTTTTTATTGCATTCGCCTTATCTCTGCGATTGACTTCTTTGCGCATTTATAGTAAAAACATACTGTCGCTGCAAATTCATATCGGTTAAGTGTAAATATAAAATTGCATCATCTTCTACTTTGCTCCTTACTTCGTTGTTTGAATCCGTCGCCTTCCCGTTGTTTACATCGAATTACCAATTCAATTGGCTTTCGTAATTCATTTGTTGGAATATTGTACGAAATGTACAACCAAGTACAAAGTACCACGACCGTAGACAATATAGTGTAAAGAATGTACAACCAATAACATAAGTACATATTAGTTAATAGCATAACAATCGCCAATATCGTTGTTATCACATAGCAAACATGTTGTTTACAGGGTACTAATCGAACAGTGGATTCGTGCTAAGTACGAACGAGAAGAATTTTGCCACCCAGAGAGGCAGAGTTACCTCTCCGGCTCCATGGAAGGATTCCTCATGAAGAGGGGCAAGGAAGACAGCCGCTACCAGCTCAGGAAGTTTGTTCTCAATGAAAACGAGGACACCTTGAAGTTAGTCCATTCGAACTTTTTTACCAAAGAGGACGTTGGAGTCGTTGTCATTACAAAAATATTAATGAAATGAATCATTTTGCATTGCATACTAAACAATTGAGCCAAGAGAATGCGTATTTCAGTACAGACTCTGACTTCCTCTGAATTTGTATCATTCGGCCGCCATAGTACATATTTCATAATTGTTTTTATTGGCATATCATGCTAAAGTAACTCGCATGTTTGATGTCATCATCACTCATTACATTACATGTTTGCTGTATACAATTTGTCCAAAATTATTTGTATGTCCGTGTAAATAACGCTTGCTGATCGTAAAAGTTTTCTATGTCGCTTCACACAAACAACAATTCCACTGTGAAATAGATAACGGTATTTATTGTCTTGCTCACAGTTCGTGTGAATGATGAAAAAATAAATTAAATTGAATCAGTGTAAGTTTAAACCAACTCTACGACTGTACCAAAAGTGATATTTGTGTTTACTGATATATTTTTACGACGCGCTGCTTAGAAGATAAAGTTCGTTTCGTGTGCAGTGTTGAGCGACGTGACGTGTACCATACGAAATCTTCCACGCCTCTTCGGGTTCGCACGTCAAGAACCTCTAGCAAATATTGACCGTCTACGTAGTTTTCAATCGGTGTTTGCCGTCTACGCGCCAGTTTTTGCACGCTTATCTTAATTTCCCAAGCAAACATTAACTCAGTCCATTGTTAAGTAATGTTGCGAAATCGTTACGCGACGGTCGCGAATTAGTGACGTATAAAATCGGAGGTTTACCGGTTCAGAGTCGCGCCGGTTACCAAGTCACGATCCGGGAACGTCACAGATGGGGTTATAAATGTTACGTCACATCGTAATGCGCATAGTTATTCTATTTTATGATCACAGAAATGACTTGCGGACTGTTTTGGGCGGTTCTACAGTTTGATGAGCATTCCGTGGAAAGTAAAAAGGCAAATGACGTCATTAGCTTACGCACCGTCATGCATACTGTGATAATCGCGTACACAACAGACATATTTTTGAGCACAATGATTTCCTATAGCTTTTGACGTCATATTGTAAAAACATGCATTTTTTCTAGAAAACTTGAACTTACGTCGTATTCGTTTGATCTTCATCGCTCACGTGTATTATACAGGGCAGTAAATTTCTTATCAGTAAATAACACGATAGTTGTTACAAATAGAAAAGTGAAAGCCGAGTTATACATAATGTAATTAAATTTTTATTGTATTTTGAACAGACACGATTATTGAGTACCTACTTTTAAAACTTTATTGCATTTTATTCTGAGCGGGAAGTATTTTTTTACTATTGCGTTATATTTGACTTTCTTTGCTTTTTTATTATTCCTTTAGTTCATCATAGCAGATCTAATGCGTTTTAAATATGTTTCCAATACGAAGATAGACTAACGTTCAAACCTCGGTGGGAACTAAACCTATTAGTGATGTAATCATTTATATTTCTCACTGCGCTATAATTACCTACTTCTTGTCTAATTAACTTCCGAAGGCACGGTAGTCATACGGTTTTTTTTACTACACTTGACTTCTTTATTATTTCTGTCTTCAAAACAGATGATTCTCATACTGTATAATTTTTTTTACGAGAAAGTTCATTTCAAACTCCGATCGCATAGCACCACGTTGGCACTTTAAGAGAAAGAATCGTATCTTTCATTTACCTCTGCTTTTTGCCGTATTCCACTTATAGTACTCTTCGTTAGGAACCTTTAAGCTAAGATAGATTCTCTTAAGCATATCCGGACTGGTCCTTAGGTATCAACACCCATCAGACGGCTGCGGCCGAACCGCCGGTTGTCTTGGTCGGTTTTTCGATCGGCTTCGACTCAAAAACTTTGGTCGTTTGAGGTAAGAGCGTGAGTGCAATTTGACGATTTACGCGTTACAGTTAATTAAATTTAAAAACATTGATTAATAAACAAAACGTTCTTTCCTTAACTTTAAGGTGTAGGGCAATTTGACGAAATATTATTTAGGGTTTTGTTTTGTGTGCGCTATCATGTTTTTGTTGTACTCGAGCAAATATTAAATTGTCCCAATAAAAAGTGTCCCAAAGTTTTCCTATACATTTTTCCTTATAATTCCATTGTATTGTTTTGATATTTCATATCTGCAGTTACGTACATTATTTGCAAATACAAGGAAAACAGGAAGGCGCTACAACAATAATTGTTCATAAAATTATGTTCTCATATTGTCCTGTCTTGTATCTCACTCCATTCAAGCTAATTGCTTTTGTGTCGAACAGAATAACACTCCCGTGAAACATTGGCTAATTACCTACATAACAAGCTTAGGGCGATTCTGTGGGATAAATACTGGCTACTTATTTAAATGTTAAATAGTAATATACCTGATTGATAATGATTACAGTTATCTATTGCATATTTAATAGAAAATTTATACCAAACCAGTGCCTCAATTAAAAACCTACATCATACATGGATATCTAAAGACATGGCCGGGACACGATAATTAAGTTTATTATAAATTAATTTCTAAAAATCTTAATCTCTAAAATTAATTCCTCTAAATGCCTCATTGAATATTTGAAAGCTGTAAAGATAAAAAAATGCATAATTTATCTATAAATAGTGAAGTCTAAAATAGAATATTCAAATCCTACTTCATTTTAAATATCAAGTGTCATAAATGATTATTAATCACACCTACTTACCTACATTTGGGTATAAAAAAAGTAAAGCCACACTTGTTTTTTTGTCCCCATCTTGTTAGCATCCTACAGAGTCGCTCTATCATTGCTGCGAACAACTAATTTGCTATAAATCATGCGTTCCACAATTTATCAAACTTTCAAAAAATTTATCGGCAATTTATGTTTTTATATTACACTATTGTTATCTATACATAATATATATTCTACATTCACGAGCAAATAATTTTACATAAATATGTTTTTAAATGAATCTACATGCACGGCCCTATAATTCTGTACCTTATAATTTTTAGTAAATTGAGTGAATTATGAATCGAATTTGACTGCTTAAATCAAACCTAGAGACAATATTAAAGACAATGCACACTACGTATTAAATTGAGGAGTACGCCGAGGTTTAATAATGGAGACAAGTCAATTAATTTCCGGACAACGTGTCTTGTCTGTTACCGACTGCAGAAAATATGCCAGTATTGTACGTGGTTGGTTAAAAAGTGCTTCATACTTGTACAGATATGAACACTTACCAGGCAACATCTTATGAAGTCACCTAATCTATTAATTATACTTCGGTACCAGCACAACTCTATCTCTCGTAGAGCTGAAGTTTTAACAGATCAATGAAAGATGCTTAGCTACCTTCAAGAACTAATCCATAAAATACACACTTAAAAGTTTGAACCTAAAGACCATCGAAATACTGTTAATGCGTCTAATTCTCGTGGACCCGAAGGCTGAGGTTACTGTCCCCATCACATTTATCTTCTGGAATATAAATAACGTAGTACACCCTTTACCTTCCAGGTACCACGTGAAAGAGCACAAAGAACCAAAGGGCGTACTTCGGCTGTCGGAGTTGAACGTGGCATTTGCGCCATCAAAGATCGGACACATGAACTCTATGCAGCTGACTTTTATGAAGGACGGCTCTACCAGACATATTTACGTGTACCACGAGGACCCCGAAGTTATCAATTGCTGGTAACAATTGTTTGTAGCGGATAATCGCAAATCCTCTGATAAGACGTATTAAAAAAGTCAAGATTAGGAAACATGTCGAGTCATGCGAAAACATTTGTGTAATTCCAGGTACATGGCCATACGGTGCGCTAAGCTGCATTTACTCCAAGTGGCATTCCCTTCGACACCACAGTCCGACCTGATCCTCCGTCTGCCAAAAGACTTCGCAAAAGAAGGCTGGCTCTGGAAGACCGGCCCTCGACCCTCGGATGCGCACAGACGTCGTTGGTTCACGTTGGATAACAGAAAGCTCATGTACCACGATGAACCCCTGGACGCGTATCCGAAGGGCGAAATATTCATTGGTAAGCTCATTTGTTAGTAAGGATGGAAGTATCACGATATTACCTTTATTTCCATGGTGTAGGTGAATGGACAGTTGGAGCACTTTAACAGATGGTACTTGATAAGGTGCGCCACATTCACGCTACGCTTGAAAAATGCCAACGATTCCGCTATGGGGGCCGCTACGTACTGGGCTAAAATTATATTAAAACGCAGTCGATTTGACGAGTACAAGAAGCTGTCTTATCTTTGTAGCTGTCAATTCTACTTTGAAAACCAATGATAAGGAGGAATATATAGTGATGAATATCTGCAAATATAGGAAGATGTTTAGCATTCGTTGTCTATTTACCTCGAAAGGGACCGGGCGTGATAGTATAACAATAATATTAGAATTGTAAAAAGCAGAGAACATAATGTAGAGATGTAGAGAGATGTAGATGTAGAGAATGTAGACGAAGCGCGTCAGGTTTTGCAGGAACAGAAATATTTGGTACTTGGTGCTGTCTGCGTACCCCGTTAGGGACCTGGCGCGATGTTATGTTGTTATCGTAAAAATTCAATAGTGGAACGGTGGTAACGTTGGTAACGGTGGTGGTCGCGGTGATAGGTCACGAGTCGACGGGGTACGCGGTGCGCGTGCCGGCGTCGGGCGCAGGCTGCAAGGAGGCGCGCTTCCCGTTCCAGCTGGTGACGCCCGACCGCACGTTCTGCCTGGCGGCCGCGGCGCACGGCGAGCGCGCGGCGTGGCTGGCCGAGCTGCGGCAGACGCTGCGCCGCCCGCTCTCGCCGCAAGACTCCACCAGTGCGTAGCTATGTGTCTATTTTTCTCCTCTCTTTTGTTTTAACCGACTTTAAAAAAAGGAGCTGGTTTTTAATTCGTCTGTATTTTTTTTTTTTGTTACCTCATTCCAGTGAAATCTTATTTGGCATCGTTCTGATATGCAACTGTTTGAAATGACACCAAAACAGACACAGTGTAAAAGTCACGTGTTGTCTACCGCGCCTAAGATATTTTGCACGGCATTTTTTTTAATGTATTATTATTATTAGTTATTGTTCGCTTAAAAATATAATTCTTATGTGAGCAGCTTAAATAAATGTTTCTTCCTTTCTTTCTTTCCCTTCATTGGAGCCAACAAATTAATTCTACATTGTTGACGTTGGCATTTTTAAACTACCTTGTTTGTTACAGTTGAGGCGACCCTCGTACGCAAACGGACCACGTCGAACTCCATCGGCATATTCTCTGGAAGGTAGTTTCGCCAACTCAAGCGATGTCTTCTGATGTCGAAGTATTTTACGTCTCTTACGTATTTTATATCGTAACTTTTACGATAGAAGTAACTTTATTTTATTCCGCGACCGCTTCAACGTCTATATTTATGTTACGTCAAATGCAGACGTGTTAAATTATTTTTAATGTAGTTGAATTTCAACACTGTCATATTTTTTTCAACTGTATTAAAAATATGACTATGTACAAAACTTCATTGCGATATAATTTTTAAATAGATCCTTTTGTTTATTGATAATTCTATTTTGTTGAGAATATTTTTATATACCCATCTTTTATTGTTACTTACGGAGATAATCGTGGATGTGTATAATTTATTTTACGAATATACATATGATTACTACCTATATAGTATATATGTATATCTTTTATCTATCTATATACTTCCGTTTCTTTTTAATTTTAAATAATATAAACAGTTATGTGACCGAATCTGTAATTGGCATTTTGAATTGTTCTTTTCTGTGTCGTGTTACTTATTGGAATGTGTCAAAATGTATATTTATTTGATAGCTTCCCCGATTTATATCGCTTTTTTTATCTGTTGTACTTGTCAAACGTGTACTATGGGGTATACGCACAAGTATCACTACATAGATAATAATATTATGTATTATTATGGAGATTTACGGTTTCATACACAATCTTGTTTACGCTGACAGTATTTAGTATTAAAACAAACATATGTACAGGATGATTCTTCGTACAAACAGGCGATTTAAAGCCGGTATCTGTATATGCAATTTGTTGGCAAAGTTCAGCCTGTAAGACCAGTATCAAGAAATCAACTTTAATATTCGTAGTTACATTTAAACTTATATCAAACGCTCTCTAATTCGTGTGAAAAGACATTTTACAGGGATTTGTATGTGTAGTATGTAATAAATATTAATCGATACATATTATAATGACTAAAATAACAATAATTATAATTCATGGCGCTTGGATATTTAAGCAATATAAAGTTTATTAAGCAATATAAAGTTTAAGGCATGTCTAGATAAATACATTGGTAAGATAGTGTTTTACTTAGATCGGATTACAAGAGTAATTACATCGGGAAATGCTTGTATACCCGCTGTCAACATTTTGTAATTTTGTTCATCCAATTCATACACTTTCTATACGACACAACTATTGTCGATACAAAACCTGATGTTCAGCAGATGCCAATATTGTAATACCGCAATGGAATGCTTCGGTCCTTATACGGCCGAAATTGATTCCTCATCTGGAATCTGCTAATTTTCCTAACTTTTCCTAGATCAGATTGAACGAAAGTCTACAATTTATCAAAGGAAATCGCTTTCTGAATTTTTAATTATGTACTTAAATTACGTACAAAATTGTTATGAAAATGTAAAGTTCATACTGAATAATTCCGTAGTGTAAACCCACCTTTACTATTTTCACGTGGTCTAAAAAAACCACACACTTGTCAGAATCACACGAACATACCCAAAGCTTTATATATCTTTCTTATTTATATGCTAGTAAAATATCATATACCTTAATATGACAGTAGCTAAGTAGTTGTACGTGTATCGACTTTATAGCAAGAAAGTACACACAACAATATCTAGCACGATGTAGACTTTTCTAGAATAATAATAATTGTATGACTATAGATAAATGCTGATATATCAGCAATTAGCAATAATGCGATAGAAATTAATTCTATTAATTTGCGGATTCATTTATGTATGTATTTGTGTCTTAAAGAAATGTACAATAATATGTAATCATAATATTACAAAATGCTAATTTGCAATTATCATCATGACTTCTAATAACCACTGTTCTGAAAGCAATACGAAAATTTCGAGAAGCTAATAGAAATTAATCAAAACATATCACAATTGATATGATGCGATACCATCATTCGATTAGGTATTACAATGATTAATATGTTTAATAATAGAATAATCAAAAATACGTAGGAAATTTTTATAAAATAATCTATATCTAGCGTTTACTGAAATGATAAAAATCTTAGGAAACCATTGTCTGTTATTGTTATTGTTAATGTAAAAAGGTAAAGGTGAAATTTTCACAGCAAACATCTATATAGGCTTTTTCTTGGGATCCATGGTCCACTTTTCACGTATATTATTATACCAGTTGCAGTACCGAGGCCAAATTCCGGCCCATCATTTAAAAAAAACGCAAATATATTTTTTTTTAATAAACCAGTTTAGGCCCTTTATAGACGGGAGTTAAACAAATACATTCATATATCTAACAAATATAATAACCTTCGGTCACATATATTTAACAAGCGAACTCTACATGTAAATGTATAATCTAGATATAGCAAGTTGTTGTCATCTATATATATAAAAATGAATGTTTGTCTGTATGTCATCGATGAACTCAAAAACGACTGTATCGATTATTTGTATAATATGCTCATTGATGCCACTCGCCACCTGGTAGCGCTGCAGAGTAGCAACTTCTGCGCCGTTCAACCGATTGTCATGAAAATCAGTATGACCATGTATTTCTGACAGAGGAAACGAACATGATATTCGTATTAATGGAAGTTACCACCAGATGGCGCTTCCGTATATCAAGTTCAATACTGATTGATAGATATCTTTATGAATTATTTTTCTTAAATTTATTTTAGCTGTTTGCGTAGCAACGCGCGCCGGGTACAGCTAGTACTTTATATCCAACAGTCACTAAGATTCCTAAACAATGTTGCCATAGATTTATATAAACAAAATCACAAAGACCAAAATGTCTAATAACTAAATTCGTCATTCATTTAGTCTGACCGATCAAGGATCGAACGCAAAACCTTACACAGCCGACAGCCAAAACGACCGTTGTGTCAGATGAGTCCTCACAATTTTTATATATTAGGTAATTTATATAAAATTTATTAGAGTAGTATTTGATTAGTTTTAATGGTTTGACATTATCCAACGTAAAATCCAAATAGTTAATATCAGGCATTATTTTGCGAAAATCCTAGGTAGGTACTAAATCTAGTTCACGTTAGCCTATTTTAGTACAATACAAATATGAAGCGTCACAAAACATTCAGTTCCTTTTAGTTAAAAATTAAGCTGTAACATTGAATCAAGAATCAACAAGATCCAGAATGTAGTTTTCTTAATTATTTTATAATTAAAGTGATACCGTACAAAAGGTATGGAAATGCTGTGCTTTTTCTTTTCGAATTGATTTTATTATTGTATCTAAGTAATGTGTATTTATTTGGTTTTTTTTTCATAAAATGTATTATCTATAACCACCGACATAAAATGCGACATATATTTCGAGGATTCATATTTAATCCAAATATTGTATCCTACATTAATACTAGTAGGCCTTTTAAGAATGGCCCGTTTAAAATTGGATAATAGAAAATTGTAATACATACGTAGGATAAAATTTATTTTGTAAAACAATTATCGAACTTTTGCAATCAATTGGCGAGACGAGTGAGCTAGCGAGGCAAGTGTAAGCTCCTTACTGGAGAAAGAAATCATTGTTTAAAAAATGAAATCAAATTAGTAATAGTACGTACTGGAAGCTAGGAAACTACCAAAAAACGAGGTAGACATAATATTTTATAAATGTATACTGATATTTGATATTATGATACAGGATTATCATGTACGACGGTGTGTCAGAATGAATGTAATTCATCGGTCGATGAGTCGAATGTGTGTTTGAATATTTGTAAATGTAAAGTTATTTTATCGTATGACAAAGCGTGAAATTAATTTTAAATCGTTTCGAAATTTCAATGAGCTACGCTTGATTCATGATAAAGTAACTGTAGGTACTCGTGTAGTTGAGGTCGAGGGAGTCGTCGGTAAGGGTACCTATGTGAGCGTGTCAATATTATTGTACGGTAAGCTTTTGTCCAAAAGTTTAATTGATAAGCGAGTAATTTAATTACTTTTCTAACGCATATACATTATATAGTAATATTAACGTATTATCTGGTAGTGGGCGCGATCGGAAACTTTGTGATTTAAAAATATCCGCGCTGTAAGTGTAGAGAAATATACCAAATGTGTATGTAATGTTTGTGTCGGTGTGTTTGGCGATTGTTTAATTTTTTTTTTTCGTCATTTACAAGTATGACTTCGAAAAATTGCTTTCGCTGATAGTAAGGACTGATTGAATACGAGATAGGATTGAGATGCGTTTTTTGTATGATAATTCACTTCAATACTTTGTATGTGATGGCAGTGATAGCCCAGTGGCTCAGGTGCACGCCGCCAACGCCGTCTGGCGTTCAGATCCTGGCACGCAACTCGTACTTTACAAAAGTTATGTTCGTTTTGTAGATTAAATGTCACTTGTTGTAACGGTGAAGGAAACATCGTGAGAAAACCTACATAGCTTAGATATATCTTAATAGTTGTATAAGGCGTGTAAAGTCTTCCAACACGAAGTGGGCCAGCATGGCAGACTATGGCCGTAAGCCATTCTCAAGCGGACACCCCAGTTTCGGCTAACAGAGAATGATGGAAAGGTGTGTGACGATGAGATACTTACATAGAAGTCATATGGAGCATTATACAATCAATGATGTGATATTACAACAATACGTTTGATAATAGAAACGCTGTTAGCCGGTCTTCAGAAAATTGTTAAATTTACTGATAACTAAATTTCAACAAAAAACACTTCTTTATTTAACCTGAATGAATATCTAATATAAATTAACAATCTCAAATACTTAATGTTAAAAGCAGTCTTATTGAATTGAAATGATTAATTTAATTTAATGATAGTAATATTTATTTATGCAATGATGTAACGATCATGGCTAGTAAAAACGTAGCTTAATATGATATATAATGTATCACGTAGATTCTAGGTTGTAGGGACTTAGTGAGATGCGAAGTAATAATGATTTAGATGAATATGTAAGCCACAAAAGCAATTAATGTTTCCTAGTTAATGTACAATTAATTTGTATTTATTGTTAAAATTAATTAACGTGTTACTGCCACTTTAGTACCGATATTGTTTGAAGGTTAGTAAACATTGTTTACAGTGATTGAACGAATGGCAACATTAAGCACGCGTCGGAACCATATCATACATCTACAATTACATTCGGCTCTCTGAACCGATTGAACGAATGATATCGGTTTATACACGCGTCCCCTACAGATACATTCAGTGTTTCTCCTACTTACTAGTTTTTGTTTATGGTTTTCGACATTAACTCCCGAAAATATTACTTCATTTTACTGTTATTAATTTAAATATATAATAATTTTCTAAATAGATATAGTGTAACGTGCCCCATTTACTTTTTGACCGACTTCAAAATGGAAATGGTACTCAATTCGTCTGTTTTTTCTTATTGCAGCCATTCTCTGTGTCGCAATTTCTTCTATACCTGCTACGAAATAATACTATTACTGAGGGGTTTTTTTTTGTGGAAAATTTATTTGCAAGACCGTGAAGCATTCTTTTACGTTCCTTAATTAAAAAAGCGCCTTGAATAACGACTAAGGTTCTTACAAATGTTATTTACCTCCTTATTTCATGTCGTATGATATCGTACTATATTTTATTGCAGGAGGTAGTACAATGTACTGCGTAATCCAGTACAAATAAATGAGTATGGAAAACCATGAATTAATATGGTCGACTGGTCGATCACTGTAAACAAAGTTGTTTATTTTTAATCGAATATAGCACCTGCTTTAGTTATTATGTAGTAGTGTAATTATTTAAACAAATTTTACCAAAACGTTGCCTCGCTTAAGTTACATTATGATTTGCTGTAAATATTTGAAATGACTTTTAGGTGTGCTATGGCATAATAATACATATAATTAAATATTTATAAGAATAATAATCTTTTCACCGCTATTATGTCGTATTATTTAAACACCCACAATAAAATCCTTTAGTAATACTGTACTGTACTGGTATTAAAATATCTCAGATTTATGACATGCCATTTTTAATAAGTACTTAGATTTCTCGTATCCAGCATCAATAATGGATATAAGTAAGTAAAATTGAATCATAAATAGTAACCTTGTAAAGTTAACATTCATTACTGCATTGTAACTTATATAGAAATGAGGATAGTATGTTAACATCCTTTTATTAAGTTGCATGCAAATTACAGTGTTAAATAACACTTTGTAACCTAGTGTCTGCTTACTGAATTGTTTGTACTACGGTACTGTTTGTGTCGGAAATAGATTCAGTGGTATTATTCCTGGAAACAATCTGTAAAGTGAAGTCACTGCTATTGGCAAATTCTCAAGATCCTTTCCGTGATTTAAAGAGCACGTTCAGCCAGTCTAGCCTCATTGGTTACTCAACCTAACTTCTTTGGAGGGTGTCGTGCATTCATTCCACACGGAACAAATATGCTTGATGAGTATGAATATTTGTTTTTTGACGCAAAAGTAAATTTGTATATATACATAATTTATTCACTGTCTAATTACCATGGCACAGTTTCTATCAGTATCTTAGTTTCAGTGCGTATGAAGTTGTCCTTTAGATAATTATTAATATATAGTTTTCCATTGCATCTGCTGTTAGATGCATACTAAACATTTCTTAATTTATCACGTATTTGTGTATTTTTTGCGAATGTGACATTTAAGTGTTTGTTTTGTCAGGTTCGGTGTGTCGCGACACGACAGTGATTACTTCGCAAACCTATCGGGTTACAATGCTCGACGGAGCTTTCATCTCACTTTAGTTCAACATCTCTGACATCTCTCTCAAACTCTACCATTTGGTTTCAAATTACACAGAATTCTTTAATTTCCGCTTACTACTTTCTGACACTTTATACCGGACATAACTACCAACTTCTATTTTTGTAATAGCTTTTATAAATTGATACCCATTTATTATTTTTAGGATACTTTGTTTTTTCTGTTATAAACCAATAGTGTTTAAATTGCTTAATTATAAGTGAGTATATAACTTTTCAATTACCTACATTGTTATAACAATAAGGCCTTTCAAAAATAGGAACTCCAGATAAATTAAATTTGTTTTTAATATAACTACTTTTGTAATAAAAAAATATTAAGTCTTTTCTACGCGATAACACCTCCTCGTAGTAATTTGCAGGAAAAGCAGCGTAAAGGATTTCTTAGAAAAGTAGAGTACTTAATTGCAGAGTGTTAATAAAGGTTTAGTGATGAGATGAGTGATCCAAGTACAATAAAAACTGCAATATGCAATTTTTGTCAAATAAAACCTTCCCTTCCTACCATAGAGCGTGGCCGGCTCAAATAGAGAATTATCAAAGCCAACTTAAAGTAATAGTAAATCCGATGTACCAGATTTAAAATCATTACAACAGGAAAAGATAAAGAATGCTACCCGATAGTCATACATTATTTATTAAGCCGTCTGATGAGTAGGAATTTCGCATTTCGTAATAATTCTCCTTATAGCCGTAGTTGCAGTACTGCATCTGGGCGCACGGTACCTCGCTGGACATCATGTCATCGTATGATCGTTCCTCGTAGTCATTTTCTGAATAATCCTGGCCGTAACTTTCGTTACAATTTACACTGTCCTGAATGTTTTCTCGCGGTATCTGTACGGTTCGATTTATCGATGGATCGTTTTGTTGTGTGTTGATACTCCATCGTTGCGATATGGCACAGCTGAGGGTTCCGCCGTGTTGAAATGCGAATGGCCATGCCTGAAAAAGAAATGGCCGTTAAAATTTTGCATCGTATCAAGTAGCAAATAAAAGGTTGAACAACAAACTACAAACTATCAAGGTTTCTTTAATATAAATTTGATAATATTTTATCAATTATTAAATTCACTCAAAAGTTATGTTATGTTAGGTTAGGTTAATTTTTATTTTTCCACATTTCACCCACTTCTTAAATGCTATTACTTCATCTATTATAAGCCTCACAGTACAAAACAATTGTATAGTTTAAGAATTACCACTGAGTTGAAAGTTATGCGTAGAGATCAGCATACAAAGATCCAAAAAAATTTAACTGTCCTAACAACACGCTGTTGAGTTACATGTGTTAAGAGAAAATTTCGCTGTATCGACAAAAATAAAGAAGCACGGCTGAAGAAGTTTCCAAGCTTCATATTATAAGCCGAGGCAGGAACATACTATTATTATGTAAGTAATAAAGTAATTAAATACGATTGTGGCAGATTTTTTATATGATAAGCATTCATTACAGTGGCCAAATTTGCGACCTGACCACGCCCGATACGAAAAATTTGCTGTAATAGTTTGATGGAGTCTATATCTAGGTGTGATACAGCTATTTAATTTATAACTGTAGGAGATATTCACAGATAAAGTTGTAATATCAGCTGATTTAGCAAACTCGCCATAATCTCTCTCTACACTTCCATGCAAAAGAAAAATGTATCACGGGTAATTTCCGTTTTCATAGAGTTACGTATTTTACGTACATATCTCGGTTACGATCAAGAGCAAAAGGCCTATGAATAATAAGATGACTACATTTTCATTTACTTTGTCATACAAATCGATATTTTCATCATCATCATGAAACATGACGCCAAAGCATCATAAAATATGTTTTCGTATAGATATTGTTTTCGTAACGACCTCCCAAAGAGCTGGACATGGGATACGTTATTTAGGTGTGAATATTTGTGTCACTCTTTTCTTGACCCGAGTTTTTATGTCTTAACACACGCAAAACACATGTCGGCCAACAAACATTCAAATATTTACCGCCAGTCGTTCATTTGGAAATTTACGCAATGCTATAAAACCTAACCTACTATTTCATATCAAGATATAACATGATTATTTACGTTATGATTAATTAAGTTTACAAAGTGTCAATTTTTATTTTTTTCAAATACAACCTGTTCTGTACCGAGCTTTTGTAGTGTTCATAATCTGATATCAAGTAAAACAAAGGAGGAAAACAATAAAAAGGAGCATCTTTAACGTCCGGAGATAAATTTTATTTATACTTGTAACAGCTGCAAACTTTTGGTCAGCGCGCGCGTACCGTGTAAAACTCGTGTTTATTGTTGTAACCTTTTTGTTTCTATCTTTGCCTCGTTCCCGTTGGACCGTTGTTAGTTTATTTTTTAAGGCCTCACTTTAGTCCTAAGTATCATTTACATATTTTTCGAAACTTTTTGAAGCCATAGTGCCACCCACATTTTGATATCTTCATAAATACGGTTTTAAATAAACAAAGAATAGACCGGCCCAAATTCGAATATTTTATGTGGGTATTATTTTTTTATTTTCTTAAGCAATTTTGTTTTGAAAGCCAATTTGTTGTAATGAAAATATAATTTATAACGTAATTATGCGTATAGTAACACCTAACAAAAAATGTAATTGCTAGAATACATTATGCCAAGTACCTCATTTTGAAATTTGTCATAACCCGTAACTATTTAGCCAAATAATTATGTCTTCTGTTTTTGACCGTATTGGCGTTCTCAGCTACATCGAGTTAACGTTGACAGTGACACAAGAATGTTGTAAAAAGGTAAAAACATTATCATTACCCACGTTCCTCATCAAGAAAATTAATTGCGCGGCCAACATAAGGCCATCTTCCGTAACGTTCGGAACTTCTTTTGAAGACTGTTCCTAACCCTCAATCACATATTATAGTGCAAAATTGGATAGAAAAGATAATCGATAATCTAACCATTTAGCCCTAATCCCGCTATTAATCAAGCAAGAGGCCTTCGAAGAATGACTTCTAATCCTTGCTGTCACCGAGTGGTTTGCGTTTGGCAAATGTTTCCTTGATTCATTGCAGCGTGCTCGCTCGTGCTTAAGAATTAACAGATGACAAGTGTGACAGGGAATATATTGTGTACAATTATGTGATAGGCGCGACAGATGGGCGGGTGAGAAGATTTTTTCAGTTCGCGCCGTCACGGCTCGCCGTCAACGAACCGATTTGTGGCTAATTAATGGGTTCTGGATGGTGAGGTGTATGTATATAGTTTTGTACTCCAAATTTTCGGCATATTTTGAACAATTAAACGAATAAGGTAATTTGGAAACAGAGGATAACGAAATACTCGTATGCATATCCTAAGTTTATAAAGTAAGTTAATTTCATTGCTTTGTAATTAAATATGACCTACATATTATATTAATTTAAGTAAATTAATACGAAATTAATTTCATAAAGGAAGTGACCAGTAATGAAAGAATATAATTATACCTACCTAATAATAATGATAGGATAAGACAGGATTTTTATGACATTAAGCAAATCATGTACCTACCTAATTAGTTACTGGTATCACTTTGTTGTAAAAAAGTTTATTTCGGCTATTAGAGATCTAGTGTGATAATGTGATGTGATAGATATGTGTGTGCCGAAATACCTAACCCTACTATACACTGCTATTGGATCTGAATATGTGTAGTTCAAAATATTGAAAATGTTATAAAATATAATGACTGTGTCAAAGTATCAATCAACGAATGCAGAATCGGTTGAACAGAGCGTAACTTCCATCAACAGCATAAGCATATTGAACATCTGTCCTCAACACGTCAAGAAGTTTAACTTTTTGTTGTGTGACGACATCTATAATATTTTTATATTATATATGACATAATATAAACATATTTTTAATAAAGGAAAGGGGGATCCCAACACCAGCTGTCTTAGCATAGGCGAAAAAAATTTTTCAAGAAATATTTGCATTTGGTATGAATCAAAACATTTAAGTACTCATTTTATTTAAAAGTCTCTACTTAGAAGAACCATTATTTGGTTCAGTATTGTTTATCGCCCATATTTGTGTCCAATTGACTGAAGCAGGCATTTTGAATTTTGGATTGTGATTTGATTGCATTTGTGAACCTTAGAAACATAACAAAGCTAGCTACACTACGCAGTTCCTGTTATACTTACAAGGCTAAGCGGATGTGGCGGCGTGTGCGCTGAGCGGGGCTCATGCAGCAAGGCGCGCAAATGAGCTATGTATGACGCAGCGAGCCTTAACGTGTCCAACTTCGATAGCTTAGTGTCCGCCGGCACCCATGGAAGAGTCGTCTTTAACCTGCCGAATATGCCTTTAAATTATACTAGCTAACTCCGCAAACATTGTCTATTTGTATTGTGTATTTCTCTACTATATGACGGCTGTTATTTTACATATAAACCTTCCTCTTGAATAACTCTATCTATTGAAAAAAACCGCATCAAAATCCGTTGCGTAGTTTTAAAGATCTAAGCATACACCTGGACAGACAGCGGAAAGCGACTTTGTTTTATACTATGTAGTCATTTCTCTTGTTACTCCATTTCTATTTTACTAATAAGTTTATACAAGGTGACAATTTATTATGAAGGATTGCGTGATCACTACATAGTATAAATACTTATTAGCCTCGTGCCGCGGTGATCGCAATGCTGTTGAGTAGCAATAATTGAAATATCATAAATATATACGTGCATACAGGGTATGTCATAGGCACATAAATTGTGCCCCTAGTGAAAATTTAAGCAATGTCTACTCTTAACTAAGGCGCATTTAATTTCACTCGAACAAAGAACAACGCTAAAAGTACGAAATAAAATTATTTATGTTGTGTTGTGTGGTATGTTTTATGTGTTTTAAAAAAAAAACGTAGTTACCTGCAAAAGGCTTTGGAAAGCACTCGCATTCGTGCTCTCTCGCGTGCGTTCGCTGCGTTTCTATGTTGAGGCTCATGGCCGCTCCGACCTTAGGAATCAAGTGGAATTGGATTAACTATAAAGTGGAATTACCTACTATTTACAGAGCCTAATAAAATTGTCTTTATATTTTGATTATTGAATCATGTGCCTTTTTGTTTCTGACATCTCCTCTGTTAGTTACCCTCGTGCTAAAGTAACGAAAGGAAAATGTAAGACTTTATATTATATGTTTTCATTTATTAATCTACTAATTAGAAGTGTAACGATAACCTAGTAGCTCGAATTTCAGCCTCTCACAGGGGATCTGAGTTCAAATCTGACTCTGACTTGTGACTTCCGTTCTACGTGCAAATCGTAAAGTTCTCCGTAATGTTTTCTAAGGTGTGTAAATTCTGTCATTACTCACGTAGCCGGCGCGATGGTCTATGGCCTTGGGCCTTATTATCATGAAAGGAGCTCCGTGCCCAACAGTGGTACAATAAAATGGTTAAACAATATAAATATTGAAATCTTCCTAATATCGTAAGCTAAGATAAATGCAACATATGGTTTCGGAAAATCAATTTAATGTCACGTAATAGTAATTGATTCACATGTATTTGCTAAGTCTCTCTTGTATAGCGTGTATGGAATGTACCGTTAACTAAGGCTTACAGAAGATTACAGTCATCTAGTTTTAACTGAGCTATTCACAATCTTTTCAATGACATTTCTTGATATTTTTCTCTCTTGTTTATTGTAGATCAACGCTCTACGACGTAATTTGTACCGAGATCCAAATGTATCTTTTTCTTACTTAATTAACAGTTTGCATTCGAAGGATAAACATAGAAAATCCTTTTCCTAAAGAGTTTAGATTTTCTGACCTTATTATTCATTATAGCAAAATTACCGATTTCTCGCAGAGGCCAACATGAAATTGAAATAAAATTCACTTTAGAAACTAGTTTCGTTGCTATGAGAGTTTAAACGTAATTTAAATCAAAAATAAATCATGACCTAATTGTTTACTTATGCCCAGCAAAGCAAGCGGGTGGCGAGAAATTAAATAATTAAAAATTACATTCCATACCTGAGCTGGACTGTGAATCTTCAAATAAAAAGTCGTCATCGTCCTCTTCTGTTCTTTTTTCAACCGGCGACGATCTATTCGCACGTTTTCGAGGCATTTTCTTTTTCAATATTGCACAAATTTAACACTCCCAAATATTGCACTACACATTTAGTTCCGTTTCGTTTTTTTGTACTTTTGGAAATTTAAGACCGATTTTTGTTGTAATTTAAGCCCAGACGAGGGTGAGAAGTGCCTACCCGGCTAGTGGCATAACGAATTTAATTCCAGGCGCGCACGCAAGGCGGGCGGATCGCGCTTTTGGGCGGCGCCTACGCTCGCCCCTCCCGAGTAAGCTTCAGGATTTTACATCGACGAATGAATGGTTTCGTCTAAACTGAAAACCTGTCTTGCAATGCATTTTCAAAATAACTCTTCGTACGTTCTAGCGTTAATCATTTTATTCACTGCATTACTGCTGCTAATATCACTTACAGTTATGCCCCTAATCATTGTTAGAAATTTTTGAAAATACCAACAGAAATAATTGAAATTACCTGTTAAAAGAAAATTGTTACATATTTTAAGATTTTGAACATATGTCTATCTAAAATTGTAGCTGCATGCATTAAGTCTGATCCTTTATATCCTATTTATGTAGCGGTGTGAGATTTAATAAATAAAGTTTATATGGTTTAGAAGGAATACAGAAGCTTAAAATTTATATATGATATGCGTTAGAAATACATGTAATTTAATAATATACAACATACATCGTTTATATTCATATTGCCAATTTCAAAAAATATCCAAAGATATGTCAAAAAAATGCGTAATTTCTTTTAAATATGGTTTAGTCGAGCGAAATCAAATGTTTGCCACTTCGAAATTCAAATCAGTTGTATAAAAATAAAGATATAATTTCGACTTCTGTGCGAATACTAATGATAACCAAATTATGTATTTGTTCGGAAGTGATGTGAAAAAAGTGTGAAGCAATTAGCGCTTTCCGAGTGAGCTGACGTGATTGACAGCGAGGTTCAAAGTCGGCCCCGCTTCCGTGACACTCTATACTCTATCGGCTAAGGGGTGCACGTGCTTTGCGAGCTCGAGCAACGTCCCCGAATTGCTCTACAAAAAAAATTCAAAATCGGTTCACGCAGTCCAAAGTTATGAGGTAACA